>JBAJNP010015079.1:0-10312 GCA_036877545.1 Yasuhikotakia modesta | reverse complement strand
CTGGAGCTGGTGTGTCGACATCTGCAGTGTGATCATCTGTTCAGCAGTCAGCCGCTCAGTCCACACAACACCTATGACCGTGGTAAATCACACACACTCACTCAAACACAGTCGTACACACACACAGACACATAGGCAGCAGACACGGCTCCAAAATTGAATGAAGCGATTGGTCTGAAGTGCACTACATAGACAGCAGGTCAGTGTTTATTTACATATTCTTAAGAGAATATAATCCCACTTTATTCAAATTCATTTAAAACACTGTATTGTTAAGATGAAATTATTGGATGAAATATAACGTGTGTGTGTGTAGTTAAAGAGGAGCTGTTGTCGGCGTCTCTGAACAGAGGTGTGAAGCGGATCTCCAGAGACTCTCCACCCTACTGCGCTCCTCTCTCCCCAAAACTCCTGCACACAGACACACACCCTTCAGAAGGTACAAACACTGTGTGTATTACAGCTGCCATCATTAATGTGTTACCTCATGAATGTATGAAACTATGTTACTGCATGTGTTTAATATCATATCATATAATTAGTGTGTGTGTGTCTGTGTGTGTGTATGTGTAGCCGGGACTCTTCCTCCAGAGGAGAATGGATTACTGAAGGAACAGAGCTTCATGGACTCCGCCTCCAATTCCATGACGCCCCGCCCACAGACCTTGAGAAGCACCGCGGAGTATCATTCGCCACCCAGCAGCCCGTATTACCATGGCAACGGCCCACCCCTGCGACGACAGGCCTCCAACCCCCCGTCACAGACACACAGACGGGTGGAGGGTGTGTATCATCACATCTGTGTGTGTGTGCGCCATTCACTTTGAATTGACTGTTTTAAGACATCAATTTAATTAAAAACCATCATTATCTAATATACAGCATTTGTGTTGACTTCACTACATAAGTGACCACTGATGTAGAACTGAAATATAAACACATTTTAGTTTTACCCCAAATGCACTTGAACACATGGAATAGTGTTAGAATAGTGTTTGATGTTTCTGTCTCCAGCAGCAGCTCTACCACTGGTTCTCTCTCTCTCTCTCTCTCTCTCTCCAGCAGCCAGCTCTACCACTGGTCCTGATGCTGCGGCTGACCGTGATGCTCAGAGGAGCGCAGGCAGGGGTCCGTCCTGCTGGTCTATAGAGGAAGTGATGCAGTTTGTGCGAGATGCGGACCCCACAGCTCTGGCTCCACATGCAGAACTCTTCCGCAAACATGTCAGTGGTTTAAAGTCTCTGCAGCAGTTTATCCCTGGGGACGGTGTTATCTGTGTTTACACTCACCAGACAGAGTCATGTTCATCTTTCACAAACACACACGCTCTCTGGAGCTTCATTCCAGCTATACATTCTGTCCCTAAACCTCACAGAAACCTTTTAACATTTTTACGTTTTCAAAACAGCATCATTTAGTTTGTTTAATAGTCACACATTAAAACATTAGAAAGAATGTGTCTTCAAGCGATTAGAACTCAACAGTCGTGATTCTCTGAGAAAACCTCATCCTGAGGGATTTTATGGACCAGTTTTCTGTTTGGTGTCGTTATGTAACAGCAGCACAGATTTCTCATGACTGTTGTTATATTTATTATTATAGTCGTTCTGCCTTAACAACTTCAGCTGAAATAGATCTCAGGGCTAAAACATCTCATCAGTTTGCTGTTCAGTGATGCTGATTCCAGTCATTGTGTTTAAATGAAGATTCAGATTCATAACACAAATGTAATATTGTATTCTGTCTCTCTCTCTGCAGGAGATTGACGGTAAAGCTCTGATGCTGCTGCGCAGTGATATGATGATGAAGTACATGGGTCTGAAACTCGGACCTGCGCTCAAACTCTGTCATCACATTGAGAGACTAAAGCAGAGCAAACAGTGAACACACACACACCTTCGTCCAGAGCAGAGGGGCTGATGGGAAATCAACACTACACCTCTCCATCATCTCCACGCTCACCGGAGCAGACTGGAACATTCCTCTGAAGATATGAGTTTGTGTGTCTGTCTCATCAGATCTCCAGATGGACTTGTGATGTTCTGACCTCATAAGTTGTGGATTCTCTCCTCTGCTCTGGTCTTCACTGATATTTCTACCTCCTGTGATGTCACCACCAGGTTCTGTGGGTCTCTGGAATGAATCAGAACCACAGAACAGAGTTCCTGTGTGTCATTGTTTTTAAACATCATCAAGTCCTAAAATCTGAGTATTGTGTTTATATCACAGATTACACTGAACATGAAACCATCCTCAAGAAATATGAGTTACAATCATTTACTCTCCCTCATGTCCCGCAAAATTTTTTTTACCTCCAAAGTGTTTTAGTCACATTTAGTTACTAAATTTGGGTGTTGAAACAACATGAGGGTGAATAAATGACAAAATTTTAATCTTTGTTTTAGTAAATAAATAAAAAAGGTTTTGTGAGACACAACTGTAGAAAATACACACAGGGTTTTCCAAGCAGTTTCACACATAATGTTTCAATGAAATTCCTGTTAGTGTAGGTTTAATCTGCTCTGAAACGCCTCAGTCTGTCTTTGAGTCTGTTGTGTGTGTGATATAACCCTCTGTTGCTCTTTATGTTCTCCTGCAGTTTTGTTCTGCTGGGAGTTTCTGTCTTCAGAAGGAGTTTGGAACTTCACAGTTTCAGAACTTCACAGGAGTTCACACAAACACCCAAGACAATGATCAATATAATATCTGTGAATCACTGCTGTCATTGAACATCACATCAGAGCTGAAGCACGGTGTCATTTCAGCTGTTTTTCTGACTGTTTAGAGATATTTCTCCTCAGTGGAGTTTCTGTTTAATCCATAAACCCCAGCGACCAGAATGTACATTTTTGTACTTTTTTAAACTACACGTTGTATGAGGGGCATCTGGATCTTGTTGAATAAATCTTGTACTGTCTGAAGACACTCTTTACCGAAAGAAAACATTCATTTAAAATAACTCCATTCAAACTGGATTTGATTTGATTTACTCTTACATTTCTCAGGAGTTACCAGGTCTTTTGTAACGTAGCATTTGTGGCTAGTTGTAAACGTGATGTCTCTGTTTTTTGTTCAAAAACGAATGTGCATTTGAATTGTTGTGCCATATCATTCATTTTGAACACGTCAGAGGTCAAACACACACAAGCACACACTCACACAAACACACTCACACAAACATATTGGTACCAGAGATTTTTAATAAAAGTTTTTAAAGGTAATGCAATCTTCACATACACATTTTCAACATTTTAAAAGATACAAATAAATAAATAATTTAAACATGACAAAGTCTTTCTGCATCTTTTATGCAACTGTTTACAAAAGTTATTCTTGGTAAAAACACTGAATATTTTAAATGTAGTTTTTCTAAAAGAGAGAGAGGGACACAAGTGAACTCAGGTGGGAAACTGTGTGTTTGCTCGTGAGAAGAGCAACACTAACACATGCTGGAGAAGTTTAAACAGACAGGCAAACAGATGCAGGTCAACAGAACAGTTGCACAGCAGTTCATTCAATAAAATCAACACAAAATTGGAATTGACTAAATAAATGTTTCTGGTGTTGCTGTGTAAACATGAACACAAACAAGAACTGATCATTTCAAACAGGGGGTTTAATCTGATGGACCAAACATGAAACACAGACATGAATTGTGTTGTGGAGTTTTGTGTTGAGTGTTTTCTGAGTTCTGTAAATGCCAAATAGATATTTATATTACAATAAAAATACTGCCGACTTGTACAACATTAAACTGTTAAACCCTGAAAACATCAAGATCTGCACAGAACTTGCATTCAAGCAACTGATGTTAACCCAAATATAACTTTCCCACAACCCCACAGTAAAAACACTTTACTGAGATGTTGCTGTTCATTTGGATGGCCGGGCAGATAAAGCTTTCACCCCCCAATGAGAGAATGATGAAAACGATGCTCTGTTGCTACTGACAACCATTTCCTCCAATCAAGTCACTTAATCAAAATGAGGTCTGGGCTTTGCCAAGTCATTATTGATGCTAACAGCTAACCTTCCTCAGAGGACGCGGCGCTCCAGCAGCCACCGGTTCATACGCAGAGCAGCTCCTAACGTTTATTCACACACAACACAGAGTGGAAACAAGAATTAGCAAAAGCAGATTTGTGGAATGAAAAAACATTGTGTTTCTTTGAGAAAGTCACCACTGATGTTTCCTGGCAGCTGACCAGGTTTCCAAACAGAACTCATGCATATAAATCACCCTGCACATTAAGTATGATGAATAATTCATGAGGATATGTGACCACAATCAGAATGAAACGGGGGACATGATTGGTCCTAAATACTACAAATGCTGAACAATATCAGTTAATATCAGTAGTGCAGTTGGGCTCGTTCAGAGCACTGCGTTTACACTGAGCATTGACTTCTGATGCCATTAAACTGAAAGGATCAAATGGAAAGCAACAGAGCAGAGACAGCCAGCATCAGTCTAAATCTGAGAACACGTGTTATTTTCTAGGAAGAAATGCAGCAAGTCGCTGCTTCTTTATGGGCAGTATATGGATCTCCTGCGAACTGACTTTCTTCAGTTTGATGCCTCTGTTTTTGGGGGTCTTTTTGAGAGGGTCACTGGATTCTCCTCGCTGGTCCAGCTGAACCCTGGGCAGTGCTGCAAACCCCCCCTGGCTGCCATCATGTTTGATGGAGAAGTTCTTGGTAGAAACACCTGACAAACCCTTTAGCTTGCTGCAGAAAATAGCAGGCATGGCATCTTTGACTGACACAATGACTTTGGAGGTTTGTGACGTGCTGACAATCTCAATGTTGCCACTACCTGTGAGGGCATGAGAGTCACGCACCGCTGCAGCTACTGCGCTGCTGTGACCGCTGTCTACCACCCACTTGTGCTGTCGACTGAACTCTAAAGACGCTAAACCGCTTAGCAGCTTGGTATCTAGCTTTGGGCTGCAGTCTATGGGGCGCAGAACCCCAAGAGCCAAAGTCTCACTGTTGACATCATCTCCCATGTGGCACGCTCTCTCCTGCTCACGGGGCGCATATGTGCTACAAGACTGGATGCATGTCTGTCTTATACCAGGCACAGATAAATCAAGGACATTGTCCTGCTGAAATGAGTGAACCCCTGCTGACCCGTCAGCATGCACTGAAGGTTGGTGTCTCTTAATGGATAAGTCCAGCACTTCTCCATCCGTCATTACGGGGCAAGAGGGAACAGGCTGTTGCACTTCTGCCATTTTCTTGTTGGGCAACATCACATGAGGGTAAATGTCATTAGGGGAAGTCTGTGTGCTTTTATTCACATTACAAGATGGTTTAGGGTGGTCTATATCTGCCTTGGGGTCATGGCACATAGAAACAGAAACTGGGATGGGCAAGGGGATTGGCAGAGGTACTGGAAGTGGAATGACAATGGGATAGGGAACAAGCAGTGTGGCTGGAGGGATCAGGGGAACTGATGGGGAGCTGTAGGGCTGTGAGAGAGGTGGTGGGGGAAGGAAAGCTGTGGGAAGATCTACTTGAGGGGAAGACACTGGGTTCCCTTGACTGGGGAAAATATCCTGTAAAACAGCAGCAAAATGAGGGTTCTGAAGGAGAGTTAATAGACCAGCATCCAACACTGGACCTGAGCCTTTCTGGTCGAGGACTGGAGGTGGCCCAAGAGCGAGGGAAGGGTTCTGACAGAGAATATTATTCTGAAGAGCATGACATGTGTTTTGATGAAGCATTTGGGGATTCAAATGTTGGAGGACTTGCTGTTCCAGGATCAGGGGCAGGGACACTGGACCCTGGCTGGTCATCAGGTATGATGCTGTACCTGATGGTCCAACCTGAGGGGCAGCTGGTCCAGCAAGGATAGGCAGCACCACTGGACTTTCGCCCAAGCAGATTGGCTGCAGTACAGTTGTTGCTACTTTCAGGGCAACACCATTTGGAGACTCAGCAGCTGATGTCACCACCGGGGTGGCCTGTAGCGTGAGCAGGGGCGAGAGAGAGCGTTTTGTGATGGTAGGAGAGTTGACATTCCATGCCTCAGTTGTGATTGTTGGAGTCTCATTTTCTAGCGTCCCAACACCTTCGGTTGAACTGTTGCAGACCTCGTCCTGAAGGTTTGCCATGTCTGCAGCTACAGAATCTTTACACGCCTCTTCCATCAGGTCTGGTGTCTGTATATGTTTCTCAGGTGCTGTAAGGTGAGGATTCCATGGTTTTCAGTTGAGATCAAACCCTACAATGTCAAAAAGAGGAGGATTAGCGGTTGGCAGCGAATGGAGCTGTTAGCAGTTGAAGTACTTTATTTACTTTTAAATTTATTTAACGCTAACATGTTTTAAAATGTTCAACTTAATACCCACAGCTAACAAGGTACCATGGAGACATTGTTTCTATTCCTGTTCAGACATCTGTTTTTTTCCACAGAGAGCTGTAAGCTTTCAGAATGATGTCATGACACAAGAGTGGATTCACAGACACAAACACTGAATCATGGGAGACACTAAAAGTGTTTAGAAAGACGAACGATCTCTACTGTCAGATGGATGTGCTTCACTGATTCCTACTGACTCTCTGACCAACATCAACTGACAACATCACCAGTGGTTATTTCAGAATAAAGACATTTACAGGTGCTGTTGAAAAATGCAGAAAAACCAGAATGTGTGTGTGAGGGGATCTCAGTGTTATAACTGGAGGAATCTGATCTCAGAACAGTGTAGATGCAGTGTCAGGAATCTACAAACACCTGCTGTTTTCTCCTCCAGCTTTCAAAGATGATTTCTCAGGACTTTCACTACCAAACACCTTCAGACTGAAAACCTGATCAGCCACACTGTTCTCCAGCCAAAACACAGGTTCATACACATTCTGATGTAATATTAGCATGTTTTCATCAAGACTGGTCTCCTAGATATAGTCCAGTATCCTAGCACAGTCTTCATCTTTGTTCATTTATCAGATAATAGCACCCAAATCCACAGGCATGGCAACTCTATTCTACAACTGGAAAACACAACAGATGGAACAATTTAGCAACAATCTTCCCTTCCATCCACAGGCGCTGTTGTCATGCCAACCGCAGGCCTAATAAATCCACCTCCTGTACAGTGTTGAAGCCATTTTGTGCCCCATCACCAAAAACTGAGATGGAGATCACACACATTATTCTACAGTCCAGCATCAAGGCTGAGGAAAATAATGAGGACTACTTAGACGTCAGCTCATGCAATCAGCAGGAGTTATTCAACGTTTACAGAATGTTTTCTGCATCATAATAATCACTTTAAAAAGGGATTAATACAACAATCTTCATGTTTCATGTTTGTGCTGAACTTTGGCCTGGAAGCTACAGAGATTCAGTGCAAACATTTCACCAATTACTAATCAGATTAGTGTTCGTAAATCTACCACTGATGACAGAGCATCTATGAAAGAGCCTGTATTTCCCTTTCTGTGCCCCAGCATCTTCCCACAGAAAACAGCAGCAGCGTCGAGGTCAGATGCTCAAACAGACAGACAGACAGACAGACAGACAGACACAGATAATCTAGAGACACTCAGATCTACAGCACATGTGATATTTGGTGTGAAGCTGCAGGGATGCCCAGCTTATGTAAGAGTATATGATGATTTAACGTCATCTAAACAATCACTGTTATGTCCTATAAACGCTGAATGTGTAAAATCACAGAAGAAATAAAACCTGCAGCAGGTCCCAGATCAGTGCTTGAGAGCTCTGAGGATAGAAACAGGATGAACTGGTGAGTTTTAATTAAATATGAGGTAACAGGATCTGTGTGCGGCAGACAGCAGTTACTCCTCCCTGTACATCCCTTATCATTACAAATGATAACTCAACACCGCCCTTATGACAACAGGGTCAGAGGTCAACATCTATACAGGAAACAATACGAGGATCTTACTGGGGCAGGACACATGAAGAGGACATGACAGATGACTGGGTATCACAGAGGGAATACATCTAATACAGTAAATAAACAACACTGTACACGTCTCAGAGTTTGTCTACACACTAGTGCAGTCGTTCTAAACTAACACTAACTACAGACTGGTTAGTGTTTAAAGGCTGAATGTGAGTATGAGTGTGTTTGAGACAGTTTGAGTGTGCAGATCAATGTCTGAATTCTGTACTGAGTTTAAAAAATACAAACTAACACCCCAAACTACAATAAACCACAAAACACACAAGGTAACACAGCACTACACAATCCCAACACAAGCTTACACTGGGTCCTGGATGTTTACCACTGTTGCTAGGCAACTACTAAACAGGAAAAGATTCCAACTATACTGTTTCATGTTTTATCTCCTTGCTTTTACTACCAACTAATTTAATGTTTCCTCTGGATACGACAACTTTCACTCGCTCGCACACACACACACAGACCTGCACACACACACACAGCATTACATTAACACAGGGACAGTGAATGTAACGCTGTTGAGACACAGCATTCCTCCGTGGACTCATTTGTGGCTTAAGGCCCAAAATAAGATTAAGTAACTGCTCTGGATTTCCACAGATTGTCTGTCTGAACCTACCAACCGTGAGACACGCTCCCTCTCTAGACGTTCCCCAAGTGTTCAGCCACAGGAACACAATGCATGCACTTTTCCACAGGTACTAGTATATACAGTACATTATTATAAGGTGTGTGTGCGTGTATAAAGATCAACAAAACCCAACCAGAGCGCTGGAGCACACAAGCGTGAACTGATGCTGTGAAAGTGTGAGTGAGACGGCATTGATTACTCTAATCCACTTGATGCAAGGACATAAAAACTCTAGGGTCACACATGCTCTGTAGTGTCATTTTAACATCAGCATTACTGTAAGACCCTATGACATCACAATCATGTGACTGGAAATATGTGAATATATGAACAATGGTCAAGAGTGTGATTTTATTTCTCCTACACCTACATCTGATCACAGCCACGACCATCTGATCACAGCCACGACCATCTGATCACAGCCACGACCATCTGATCACAGCCACGATCATCTGATCACAGCCACGATCATCTGATCACAGCCACGATCATCTGATCACAACCACGACCATCTGATCACAGCCACGATCATCTGATCACAACCACGACCATCTGATCACAGCCACGACCATCTGATCACAGCCACGACCATCTGATCACAGCCACGACCATCTGATCACAGCCACGACCATCTGATCACAGCCACGACCATCTGATCACAACCATCTGATCACAGCCACAATCATCTAATAATCACAATCATCAATGTTACACATCAGCCGTCTGAAAACATTTCAATCCCCAGGACAGACAAATTAAACCACAACATCTGTCACCACGGCCTCCGACTACAGAGACGGTCTTCAGTCTGAAGACCAGCAGAAGCAGCTCATCTATAGCAGATGCAGAACCATGAGTGTTATGTTATATTAGCTGAATGTTATATTAGCTGAATGTTATATTAGCTGAATGTTATGTTATATTAGCTGAATGTTATATTAGCTGAATGTTATGTTATATTAGCTGAATGTTATATTAGCTGAATGTTATGTTATATTAGCTGAATGTTATGTTATATTAGCTGAATGTTATATTAGCTGAATGTTATATTAGCTGAATGTTATGTTATATTAGCTGAATGTTATGTTAGCTGAATGTTATGTTATATTAGCTGAATGTTATGTTATATTAGCTGAATGTTATGTTAGCTGAATGTTATGTTATATTAGCTGAATGTTATGTTAGCTGAATGTTATGTTATATTAGCTGAATGTTATATGTTATATTAGCTGAATGTTATATTAGCTGAATGTTATGTTAGCTGAATGTTATGTTATATTAGCTGAATGTTATGTTATATTAGCTGAATGTTATGTTATATTAGCTGAATGTTATGTTATATTAGCTGAATGTTATGTACGTACATCACAGACCGCAGCGCTGATCGTCACGCGTCAAACGCGCGCGCGCGTTACAGCTCCGGTCGGTACCGTTAACGCGCGTTCACTTCCTCTTCTCATCCGTCGCGTCGCGTCGCGTTCCTCTGACACACCGACAGCAGACGCCAGTTTCTCCGTGTCCGGTACCGGATTGTGGGCCGAACTTCACCGTAAAACGCGACGAATGCGTCAGTATGACGCTTATCTGTAGCCGTAGAGCCTCTATCTCTCTCTCTCTCTCTCTCTCTCTCTCTCTCTCTCTGTGTCTCTCTCTGTGTGTCTCTATCTCTCTCTCTCTCTGTGTCTCTCTCTGTGTCTCTCTCTCTCTCTCTCTCTCTCTCTCTCTCTCTCTCTCTCTCTCT
>JBAJNP010015078.1:0-10312 GCA_036877545.1 Yasuhikotakia modesta | reverse complement strand
CGCCTGTTGGAACTCATTGTTTGCTGCTCTACTGACACCTCTGTTCAAAACATAAAATTGCAGGTCACTTAATGCACTTTTCATTATAAAGTTCAAATGTAGCTAAACTCACATGAATACAGAACTTACCGGCACTCACTGTGATCGCCTCAATGAACTGATCCCTCCAGCTGTTCGTGCCCACCAGAAGAGCCAAGTTTGTCTTTTTTATCAGCTTATCCACAGTGTTCTACAGAGACACACACACACCAATAATGGCCACTGCAACTGAAAACACACCTACATAAATGTGTGTATTCACACATATACACAAACACACACACACACACTTGAGACGAGGTGAAGCGCGGTCAGTTGAGTGCTTTTGACTGCTCTGCCCTGCTGTGAAGTGTGTGTGTGCGGGGGGGTCGTAATGCGTTTGGCGAGTGTGTGTGGGCTAAGTGCAGGTGTAGCACAAGATTAGAGGCCAACGTTTAAGGAATGTTTTAAAAATATTAGAACATTTTAAGAACGTTAGCCAATGTTCCCAGTTAGTTGGAGAGGCTCATGCAAACTGAACACGTGCAATACATCCATTAAAGTTGCTTTACCTTGAATTCATAAGATTCCTCAATGATGACCTCCAGCCTGGGATTATCCCCAAGCGTTGGTTTTCCCATCTCAGCAATACGACGCTCCTCTTCCTCTTCTCCTGTCAGAGGCCCCTCCTCCTGCCCCGCCTCTTTCTCTTCCTCTGTGAATAAAAGCACCAATCAGAGAGCAGAAAGCAAACCAAGCTCTTATGTTTAAATCAGGCATAAATGTTTTTGTGGCTCACTTATAATGAACATGTTTTTGTAGATAAACTTGATTAAATAATGAAATATTGCTTGGATTCTGCAGGGTCAAATATTTAAAGGTCACAGTCTCAGAGCATTTGTGGTAATTTTGGAAAACCGGGATAGTTTTTTCAAACTTTAATCACTCTGACCCAGTACATGAGAAACATGTGAGTGACAGAAATTTCCGTCATTTGGTTTGTGTATTACAGCTTCAACAGGCCCAGTGGGATTCTGGGTAAGTAATTATGTGACATGAGAAGCCACTGACAGACACACACACAAACACGAAATGAAAGGCCGGGAGACACAGCAGATACAGACCCAAAGCCAAAGTTTATGATAAGGTCTGGGAAGCACATACCATTAGGTAACATCACAGAAAACACACAAACACACACACACCACAATGTTATGATGACAACATTACTGGCCTTTAGAAAATGTAATGGAATAAATGTATATCATGCTACAAATGGACCCTTAAAGTCTTAAAGACCCTTAAACTTGCTTCTATAGCTAAACCAGTCTCTCTCTCTCTCTCTCTTTCTCTCTCTTGCTCGCTCACTGTCAGGAGCAGAAACAGACTGACCACATTAGAAGCTTTAAACCATAACTTTATTTTAAACAATATTGCTGTCATTACTGTAACAAACCTCAGCTAATTTATTCTTGACAAAGCAGATGTTGAAACTACTGAGCTGCTCATTCTCAAACATTAAGTTTAAAAAAATGCAAATGAGGAAGATCATTATGAGAAAAACAAACAGAAAAACAGATAAAAGTTGGACAAAGTTAATTAAAAGAATCAGAAATGAGACACTGGATGAATGCATGAAATATAAATTAAGTGTAATTAAAAATAAATCAGTTTTATGAGGATTGACACTGAGGATTGTTGTGGTAAAATGCAGAGATATGTTTTCTTGTTCAACACACAATGAAGACTGAGGCAGGCAGCTGTTTGGTGCCTGAACAAAACGTCTGATTTAATATTGATTTAATTGGTTCAGGTCTGCTCTCCTTCATTCAGTCCTTGACAACCAACATTTCATTTTCTGTTTTTTTATTAACTTAATGCAGCATCTTAAACATGCACATAAAATCCCTTCATCTCCTCTTTCGTGTCTCACTGGAAACTCTTTTTCATCAGAGTGGCTTCATCAGTTTTGTGTTAATCACGGATGAAGTCTTATGGTTGATTAAACTTTATCTCTCTCTCAAATATCTCCTATCTGTTTATTTTCCCTCTATTCCTCTTACTGTCTCAATCAATCCTGGATCACTTATTTTTTCAAACTGATGGTGCAATAACACAAAAACTCTGACAAACTGAAGCCAAAACCCAAACCAATGAACATCTTACAGTAAATACAAACACAATAACACAGCATTCGATACGCTGCACAAGCGTAAAGCGCTGGGAAACGACCCGTTCTCTGTGAGCGATCTGCTGTCTGCAAAATAAATGTTTATCTGAATTTTATCTAACAACCTGAGCTTTAAAGATCTCTCTCTCTCCCTCCCTCCCTCTCTCTCTCTCTCTCTCTCTCTCTCTCTCTCTCTCTCTAGGAACGTTCAAAACATCCAGTTTGGTTGTATAAGTTATTTAAACTTTTCTCATTTTGCAACTTTTTGAAATGTTCCACTAACAACTTCTGAACATTGTTTTGATATATATGGCATTTAAATAATATGGTATATATATGTAGTGTTTAAAATATTCTACTAATATTTCCACAAGAATGTTTTGATAACCTTAAGAGAACATTTACAGAACATCAGCCAATGTTTCTGTCAGTTGCGTGTCTGTGTGTGATTAGGTGTATAAGCAGAGACCACCAGTGAAACCATTAGATAAGTGAGACATCACACAACACCAGGAGAGAGAGAAAAAGAGGGCGAGACTCCCTCAGAAGAAGTTAAAACTGTGAGGGAGAGAGAGAAACCTCTGTATTCTGTCCATCCTCTCCTCCTCCACACTGGCGTCTGAAGCTCTATGTAAAAGCTGCAGTGCTTATTGTATTCCTCTTGATTGACAACTCTGACTGTTAACGTCTTCCTGTAGAGACAAGACAACAGGCGGAGGGGTTGGAGTAATGCATGCATGATACACACTCATATACACACACACACACACACACGCTTGGGGTCCTGGGGGGCTGGCAATGGTGTAGTCTGGCCTGCAGTAGATCTTGGTGATGTTGTGAATCAGATTTAGAGTGTGTGTGTGTGTGTTTTTTCTGCAGGCCCAGGCCACACCCCCCCACCTTTCTTCTCTTTGGTCTCCAGGAGCTGAGGTTCTCCAATCTCCAGGAAGAAGCTCTTGTTCTTCTCATATTCTTCATCATCAATTATCCTGATTTTTATTGTCTTGCTGAAAAGGGAGAGAAAAGAGACAGAGAAAAACAGTGAGGAAAAGGCAGACTGAGGGAAAAGAGAAAGATTAAAGACACGCAGTCATGCACAGGAAGATTGTGAGGAGGGAGAGAGAGAGAGAGAGAGAGAGAGGGGAGGGAGAGAATCCTCAAGCCTTATTTTGAGTATAAACACACAATTTTATTACTTTTCTATTTACTCTGACAAACCAGGCTTAAACACAAATAAACAAACATACAAACGTTCTATCAATGTTACTAATATTTGTCTTTGTTTAATGACTGAGAAATGTTGTATTATTTTTACTCAGAAGAAAATTGATTCCAAAACAACAATTTAAAGACCAACAAATGTATTTTCCTGAAGAACAAAGAGAGAAAGTGCTAGAAGGATAAAGGGATCCGTTTCTAAATGCTGACAAACTGCAGTGAAGATGAATAAATACTCTCTTTTTCTCTCCCTCTTTTCTTAGAGAGAATTTCAAGGTCCTTCCATCCTGCTGGTTGTCACAGAAACACACACACACATCTGAGTGTGGGATTGGTTCAGATGAGGCCATGCTAGCGCTAAGCTAACATCAGTGATACTGCTTTACATGCACACAAGGGTGAGTGTTGTGTGTGTGGCACATGAGTCCCTGATGTGTAGTTACATTTGTCACCTGTAGTTAACAGACATTTGTTTCACTGCTCCTCTTGTATTTTTCTTGCTCTCTTTTCAAACAAATTATCTTGTGTATAATTGTGTGAGACAAAAGCTACAGAACCTGACGGAAAACAAAAGCGCCTTCACAGGAGATTAGATGTTCATTAGAAATGTTATCAGGCTCTTAAACAGACAGTAGAGGTTTTATCTACCGAAAGCAAATTACAGCATAAACCAGCTGATACGTTGCAGTCAGTCACTCTTCAGCTCTCACTGAAACAAACTCCAAACATTGTGCTGAAACGAGGCCGGGAACATCTGCAACCTGCAACACCAGGCTGGAGACTCACACAAGAACATCTGACATGGAGACTTACGCTATAGAGCATTGAATTTTTTATATTACGGAAGATATTGTGTGTGTGTGTGTGTGTCTTACTGCGGTTTCCTCTGAAATCACTCGTCTCTCTTTAGCAGCTCACATTTGAGCCTGTAGGAAATCAAAGTGGGCTTTGGATGAACCCAATGAGCAGAGAATTGTGGGAGATGCTCAGATCTCTGATCAGGGCATTATATAAAGCTTCAATTCATGCCCAAATTCAGAGCACAAAATCGCACCCCCACCCCACCACACACACACACACTCAACATTATGAAAAACACGAGGGATAGTTACTGTAGTGGGTTACACATACACACAATATTACAAGTTCATTAGCATATCTGCATTGCAGTTACTCTAAAGGGAAGACACACACACACACACACTAACTAAAGCATTTTGCAAATATACTCCACAAACATTAGTATATGGTTCATGTATTTCAATCAGAACTCGTTGCTTTCTGTTAAAAGAAACTAGATCACCTTTTAGAGCACCGTAAAGTTACCATGTAAATATAAAATAAATATAAAAAATGTAAATAAGCTTCTTGTTATATTGTTCATCCTGTAAAGAATCTAATTATAACAGCTAACCCTAATCTACATCTAAACCCAACTAATCCCTTACTTTGACATAACCAAACACACACACACACATTCTGCTGCAGTGCCTGCATGCATCTCCGATCACCCGTTGTTGCTGCATTATAGTGAGTTAGTGATTGCAGTGATCTGAGTTCACCTCTGGGGCTGATCTGAGATCAGTGATGTAAATGATACGCAGAACTGCTGTACTAGGTTCATGTCAGCACAGCTGGGCTGGAATCAGATCCAAAACTATTAGTTTACATACATACACACACACACACACGCACACACACAGTTTGGCTTACAGCACAGTGGGCAAAAACATAATGCAGTCTCTTTAGAATTCAGATCATGTCTGCTGAACACATTGAGGAGCCACACCAAATCAATATGAGCTGACTTCTGTGTCTCTGTGTATGTGTGTGTATGTGTGTATGTGTGTATGTGTGTGTGTGTGTGTGTGTGTGTGTGTATGTGTGTGTGTGTGTGTTCAGAATTTATATAGGGTTTTAAGATGGGAAAGAGAGCATGTGAAACACGTACTGCAACAACAAATACATGTTCACAGATCAACAAAGAATTTAAGCTTTAAAAATAATCAATCAATCAATTGGACCTGTTCTCAATTTACCTGTCCTGTCCTTCTTTTCACTTCCTTGAACTTATCATCAGAGTTCTGCTTTACTGTTTGTTCGGTTCTGAAAGAGTTTCGGGTCAAGGTGAATCCAAACTGAATCAAAGATTTTTGTTCTTGACACATTTTCTCAAGTCTAAACCGTCACAAGAGACAGAACTGACATGAGGACCCAATTTCAGAACTACAGCCTTTCAAAAGCTTCATAGCTTTTGTCTGTCTGTATCTGCCTCTCTTTCTCTTTCTCTCTCTCTCTCTCTCTCTCTCTCTCTCTCGGGTACATTTTGATGGGCAGTTCTTAAGTGAGACAGTTAATTAGATTAATGGTAACTGGCTATGTGCCTCAGGAGACTAATGTTCCCTTGTGTGTGTGTATGTGTGTTTGGTGATAATGGTCTTTTTAAACTGCTTAGTGGTGAAAGCATTTTAATATTCATGAGTTTGGTTGAACTTATTATGAAAAATGTATTAATTGATTAAAAGCTGTAGTGCTTTCAGTTGGTTGGGCAGAGACATGCATGCAGCATGGCACACACACTTTCTTTAAGACCTCTAGCTACTAAAAATTCAATCGACACGCTGCTAACTGACACGCTGCTAACCAGAGACTTTGAGCTCAAGACAAACTGACGGCACACAAATCAGTGGGACAGAGATTGCCCTCCCACCAGATCATTATCTGTCTAATTTCCCAACAATTGGGCTCAGACAGAGAACAGATGAGATGCATCAGCTCTCAGACAAACTGCTGTTCCCACCAACCGCTGCTGCTAACATCTCACACAGACGCTTTTTAAGATCATCTTCACGTTAACATCTGACAGACATCCCTGCCTTCAAATCCACCTCTGTGCAGGAAGTCAAGACCGTATGGACTGAAAATAAAGAATCTGATTGGCTGCACAAGCGCATGGCGGCTCTGGAGAAAATTCTAGTTGTTAGCGGTGATAATAATGACATACAGAAGGAGACTGACAGCGCGTCAGAACCGAGGCCGGTTTGTTCTGCTGTGTTCTGCTGATAATGAAAGACCCAGTCACACCACAGCAGAACAAACAGATATTTCACAGTTAAAGCTGTGGTTTAACATTCTGTGTTTGTCAAACGATAAAACACTTCAAACTTACTTTCCAGTAAAAGTATGTAAACATCTTAAAACAAGGTAAGTTTACTTCTGACTTTCACCCACAACGGTTAACAAAACAAGACATTTATTGAGCTTTATGCTTGAAACAACTACAAAAACACACAAACAAAAACTACAAAAACACACAAACAAAAACTACAAAAACACACAAACAAAAACTACAAAAACACAAACAAAAACACAAACAAAAACTACAAAAACACACAAACAAAAACTACAAAAACACACAAACGCTGCTGCATATGTTAATTAAGCTTTATGCTCACAGGTCAACACCATTTCATCAAGTATTTATCTGTCAATCAAAGAAAACAGACCAATCGCATGATGAGCTGTTTGCTTCCCAAAGAGTCTGTGCTGTCATGGCAACTGTGATGTTTTGAGGAACATCAGCACTCCAAGATTTCAGCAGAACATTCATTATAATCATTTTCTTTGCTCTTTGCTGGCATCTGTCAATAACCTACCTCTCTCTCTCTCTCTATATCCACCCAGTCACTTTCACTTTGTGTGCAGCCTTAAAGTTTGCATCTGTTACACACACGTACTCTCTCTCTGTCAGACACACACGCACACAAACACATGTACTGTATACACACACTCACTCTCTAGCTCTCTCACAAACAAATTACTAACATAAAACACACACACTCACACACAAATGCATCATCCAAGCTTGTGTCAGTTTTTATCATTTCAAAAGGTTGTCTGAAAAGCCAAGGAAGCTCTCAAGAGGGAAAAAAAACAAAAATATGAGAGGGAGGACAAATGACATAAAACAGACTCGTGTTTCAATGACAGCTGCAAAAACTCTCTCTCCTCTCACACAAATATAAAAACGTCCACATTTCTCTGAATTATGACAAACATGAATATATTTGTACATCCCAACAAGTACATCCCAAAATGTCATTATTTAGTCACATTATACATACAAACACACACACACATATACAACATTTTACTGATTCCTAATTTTTTCAGGCTGTGAGTTCAAAGGTTACAAATGGTCAAGGATTGAGTTCAATAAATGAACAGACTGAAATATTGATTGTGTAACGTCCAATTTCATCTGGTCTCCAAATAACTCAACCGTACAAAACCTCCTCTCTCTCTCTCTCTCTCTCTCTCTCCAGGTATTTTTGTGTCAGGTAATCTGTGACCTTTGACTTTTGAGAAATGATCTATTCAGCACTTAGTATTTTTCATTCCTCTGTGACGCAGTGGCACTAGCCTGCAGAACAGAGCAAAAAAACAGATGACAGGAAGAAAGAGAGAGAGAGTGAGAGGTGCTGTAATAACCGCAGGAGGTGACGAGCTTCACGGGAGCGGCCTTTCAGAGAGAAAGAAAAGAAAGAGTGAAGGAAGGAAGGAAGGAAAGAAAGAAGGAAAGAAAGAAAGAAGGAAAGAAAGAAAGAAAGAAAGAACAGCTGTTGTACACACAAGTAACCGCTGATCAATCTCACAGAGAATAACACAAACATGTATGTCAACGTGTGACACACACAACACACACAACACACACAACACACACAACACACGCACAAACACGCCTAAAGATCTAACATGCCTCAAAACAACAGCCTGTCCTTAACACACAGCAATCATCTCCACAGCAACCATCAGCCCGGCCAAACAAACAGTGCAGAGAAATGTCAAATGAAAGCAAATGGGAAACAGAAAACATCAAGTGTGTGTGTGTGTGTGAGTCTGTTCCCAGGCTGGTTCAAATGACTGACAGGTGGGGTTTGTCACAAATACAGCCCCTCTTGAAAGTCTGAGAAGGGAGCCCTGATCTCTGCTAATGTTTTGGTGTGTGTGTGTGTGAGTGTGAAGCCCAGCTGTGTGTTTACAGTCCAGCAGTACGAACATCATCAGTACCACAAAAGCTCTTATCAGCGTCTCTGTGTCCGTCCTGCTGCTCTCAGACAAACATCCTCCAGGGCTCATCAGTCTCAGTTAACGTTTCTCCTCACGGCCACCAAACACACCAGCTGTGGCCTGGTTTATAAGCAGCTAACATTTTAAGTCACAAGAATGACTTCATAACGTTTCCATTATGCAACAAAAATGTTATGGTGTTAGTAACCGAACAAAAGTGTCTTATATTATATTCATCTATCCACACACAGAGAAAAACGTGCAGCTAGCAGTTTAAACCTTCTCACCTCCAGCGTTGAGTGTGAATGCGACTGAATCCTGACAGCTGGCTGCGCGGGCGAGCGCAACAACTGCACGCGCACACGCTGTTTCAAACCTGAAATGCGACGCCTGCGTGCTGAGCATGTAACTGCCATCTGTCAGGTCTGCGGAGGACTGGCATCGCATTGGACGGGTTTTAAGAGTGGCTAATTACTTCAAAACTAGCTTGTTAGTGCCTGATTAATGCAATATAATGCGCTTTCACAATGTTTGTTAGCTGTCTTGGTTAGTCATGTTGGGTGTGCAAGACTGCTCAATAAATCAGAGCTGCATTAAATATGACTTAACAGCTTGTGTGTTTGATATTTGTAGCCTTTTTGATTTAAGTTTTGGAGTTAAACAGGAAACTCTTCCAGGCACTCGAACAGAAAACAATCTCAGCTAACAGCCCTTCAGAAACAGTCATTGTTATACAAGACAATAAAGAGACATAGTCTTAGTGCAGGCCACAATATTACACACACACACACACACACACATACACTCTCTCTTGATGACTCTTTCTCTCACGGTTAAAAGGACCTTTTACAGCATTCAGTCCAGTCCTTTGTGGCTACTGTCAGCGCTTAATTGAACCAGGCAGAGATGAACAATACCACAGAGAGTTACGGACCGTGTGTGTGTGTGTGTGTGTGAGGCACAACCGGGAAAAACATCACATAATTAAAAATGCTTGAATAATGCCATTACAACCAAAGCAACAGTTCAAACCTCAGACACAATCTACACACACACTTGCATTTAAACAGACTCAGACTGTGGGTCTCCTCATATTAACAGATGATCCTCATTATAATGAGATCAAATGGGGATTTTTGAGATTATGACAGATTACAGAATAACCTGAGAATCTCTCATTCTGAACCGTTTCATCAGGACGGACTGAACTAGCTCTCTCAACGTCTCTCTCAATGTCTCTCTCTCTTCCTTTCTTCCTCTCTTACCACACGTCATCTTGACCTTTTCATTTCTTTTTTCTTTTCATCTTTTATTTTTTTCCAACACAGTACAACAGTGGCGCTTCAGGCACCTAAAGGGCATGAAATTAAACCAGTATATCATCTCTCTTTCTCTCTCTCTCTCTCTCTCTCTCTCTGCCACACACACACACACACACACACACTACTTAACGCTGAATGACATGGAGTGTGAAGTCACCGATCATTTTCCTCCCAGAACCCCTCAAGCGTTCGCTCTCTTTAAACTTCCTCTGAACTGACAGACAGAGACGCGCTGCTGCTCTTTCGGTTTCCTCAAGCCACAGTTTACTGCAGAATAAACGCGCATGTGATCGTTTGCTCTCACTGGTCTAAATCTTTCTGCACGGGAGCACAAATAATGTGTGATTTTCATGCGATCAGAAAGAATCCACACTGGACGCTTCAAGATTTACAAAGGCATCATAAAATGCACTGCAATGTAAATCTATATAAATTGTTTGATAAACACTTGTCATTTTTCTTCAGAAGCAAAAAACAGAACCATCAACGTGAATATTTCCCACAATGCCTCACT
>JBAJNP010015077.1:0-10312 GCA_036877545.1 Yasuhikotakia modesta | reverse complement strand
AGTAGAGTGGAGTACAGTACAGTAGAGTAGAGTACAGTAAATCAAAAACTGTAAATATCAACTGTAAACAAAAGTTCTATCTCCTTTATCCAGAAAACTGTTTTCTTAATTTAATAAAAAATGTTAGATGAAAAAAGATATCATTACAAAAATATAATTCTAAAATGATTCTTTTAAATAAGTAAAATTGTTGATTAATCGTTGCTGTGCTTCAGTTTTTGTGGCGTAACGGAAACTTTCTAACCTGCGGTGAGTTCAGTGACAAACAGCTTTAATGTTTAATAACCACATGATAAACCCTGAAAACAATCTGTCTAAAAATAAAACCTGTGCGTGATCAACTAAAGCAAACCTGATGGTTCTGTCTTAAAAATGACATCTGCAGTATAATCATGAGTTATGACAGAGGAAGGGTAAACATTTGGGTGGATTTAGTTTGAACAAAATGAGAGACATTTTTGTTAAACAGAGAGCAAATAATTCCCCTAAAGTTGTGTTACACACTGGTATTGATGTACCACTGTAAGACTTTAAGAACTGAGGACTTACTGTGAGGAAGAGCCGTCAGTAACAGTGTAAAGACAGAGATGAGCAGAAACATGTCTGTGTGTCAGGAGCCACTGACAGAAGTGACACACAGACCACAAACCACTTCAGATATTACAGGAGGAAGCAGAAAAACAACCTGTATCAGTGCAGGAGGCTCTCTCTCTCTTTCTCTTTCTCTCTCTCTCAGTCTCTCTCTGGCATCTGTGGGCAGGCATATTCATTGGCGGTAACAGAATGAAGAATGGATGACACACATCTCTGTTTGACACCTTTGATTATAAAGTTAGAAAAACAATTGTTATTTCAGTGTAGACCTGTAACCTATCAACTAACGCAACAAGTATGTATATTTTGTGTGTTACATGACAAGTTTTATATGTAAATGTATTTTTCTGTGGGTCAGAAATCTGAATACAATGACGTTCATTTAGTGCATCGCAAATCTTTTGACTTCTACGCCCCCTATTGTCATTTAACAATGATAGTATCAAACCTTTGTGCTTTTCTGTGGCTCCTGTACTGATATTTTTATGAAAAGATTACCTTGACTCTGACTTTTTTGTACAAATCATTGTTTTTTGTATTTAAACAAAACTATATACAACTTTCACATCCAGTATGGACGTATATGTTCTTTCACAAGCTGTTTTTAAAGCTGTATAATCAGAAGTGATGGTGTGATTGGATGGTTGTATATGGACCATATAAGACCATGATAAACAGACGCATCTGTGAGCCGACAGAGGGCGCTCTCATCCGGTTCAGTCATCCTCACCCCTCTGATTCAATTAATAAAAACACTAAATACTATAAATGTAAATACTTTGTTCCTTATAGGTCAAAGAAACGTGATGGGATGAAAACGTACTTGTAGTACTTCTATAAGAAAACTGTGCAAATTCTGAATGCCTTGTTATCTACAGATTCTTCCTGTCAGTGGAGTTTGTGTGTTTTATGACAATAAAGTAAAGTAATAAATAAACCTTAATGAGGTTTGGCTATTAGAATCACGTTGTTTCTACATTATCAGATGGAAAATGTGTATTTTTAGCCATTAGAGTGTGATTCTATTTGGGTGAAATGTCATTAATTTATTGACAGTGTGATTTAGGGGCGTGAGGGTCCGTCACGGGTGGCATTTGCAAGCGCTTGTGTCAGAGAGATACAGAGAGAACAATACAGCTCCGTTCATTCAGAGCAGTTACAGTTCGTTTTAATGGGGTCAGCGTCACAACACACACCTTCTCTGTAGGCCCTGAAAAGAATCTGAGCTCATGTGAGTGTCAGATATTAAATGTGCAGGGCTCTGTTTGACCAGCGGCTCTGCTGATTATATAAATCGATCAAACAGACTGAAGGGATTCTCTGTGAAAGGTTGCTATGAGTGACAAAAGCAACAGACGCAGTTTGAGGTGAAGCGCTTGCCAAACTTTCTCTGTCTTCTGTAGACAGTCACAAGATGGAGAATCTGAAACGCTAAGCTGCACGAAACCTGCTTTTCTTATGACTGAAATTGTCTGTGTATTTATTCCAAACCTTTATATCAAACATTTAAACCCTTAAGCTGTTAAATTCCGGCAATCTAGTCAGGTCTGATGTATTTATTTTTGAAGTTCACGCTCCTGTCTTAAGCATAATTGGCATAATTACACTTCTAAACACAAATTATTACTTATTCATATTTTATTTATATGTATATATTGCATCAAACAGGTCTACAGTAGAATCAATAGAGCTTTTAAAGAAGAGATTTGGTTTTAATAAAAACTTTCACACTTGAGCTAAACTTTTTGGCAATTGTTTTCAGTTTTAAAATGTGATCCAGTATCTTATACATCTTTAAAAAGTAAAATACATAAAGATTCTCCTAACTTGTGTTTAATGTATAATGTTTATAGTTACATGCAACATCATAAAGCTGTTAAAGTCTCTGTTAAATATAAACCTCAACATCTTTTTCTGTCTCTGATTATTCTAGTTTTAGAGCTTTAAAGATACAGAATAATTTGCTTTTCTTCAAGAAACCCAGTAGAAATAAAAGCTTCTGGTTTCCACAGATCCAGAGAAAGTCACCAAATCCAGATTGTAGCAAAACAAAAACTCAGATTCCTCAAAAAATACAACTGGAAAAAAGTGTTGTGTCAGTATGCCAATGTCCTGCTGTTACTGCATCTCCAGTGTGAGTGGGTGATGCAGTGGGTGATGCAGTCAGTGATGCAGTCAGTGATGCATTCTGTCTCTTTCAGGTGGTCTCAGGTGAGCAGATCTATACGGCCACTGTGGTGGCAGATGACACAGGTGTGGCCCCACCTTCCGGTGTAACTTTAGCCAATCGGTGGTCCTTGTTTTGAGAGCAGCTCCGCCCACACAGCTGGCAGGAAGCGCAGCAGGAGTTACAGCAGGGCAAGAAGCGAAACACACTCACACGCCACAAGAACCAACCCGGAGCCCAACAGCACCAACACATCAGAACCCCCCCGGCCGTCACACCCAGAACCACATAGAGAGCCAGCAGAGAAATGGAATGCTGGGATTCTGAAAAAGAAAACAAGTGAGATCAGATCGCTTGACAGGTGCAGCGATGATGTACTTCCTGTTTAAACAGGAAGTTTGAACCCAGTGTTAAGCGGTGAGTACTTGTTCCATATTTGTCAAAAGATGAAAATCTTAGTAACCAGAGAAGTTTCTTTTTGTTTTTATATATTTTTTATACATATTTTATACCATAAGATAAACTGATCACAGTCCAAATGATGCCACTTGTGTTTAAATAAAGCTTTCTTAGGGAAGCCCTTGAGTGCTTTATCGTTCAACACCTGTGGATTTATAAAAGCAAGATGATTTAGGGTTAAGACAGCTCAGCTCAAATGTGCGGTTGTAAGCAGCGGCTGTTTAGCGTTCTTCATCTGATTTACAGCTCACTGTTTACATTGAACATTTATGTGCTACTCAATTAGCTTTGTGTTCCTGCTCTCTCAGAGTTCACCATTATACAGCAATAAAACCAAATTTATGGACACTTGAAAAGAACCGTGGTTCTGAGGAGGAGGAGTAACATTTGGGTTCTCCTGCATCTAAACATCTTTCTCAGCAGCAGGTTCATTATCTAGCTGAGAAACTCATTCCTGAGGATGTTTTACAGCCGCTTTAAACCCACAGCTGTAAAAAACAGATTTAACATTAACATTGTTGCCACTTAAAGAGACGTTTGTTTGTTTATCTTGACACTCTACAATTAACTGTACAGCATTCTGCCCAGCTTACAGGGAACATTCTCAAAACGTTCTCTCAAAGTTTTTTTAACAGTAAACATGTATCATATACATTATTCTGAGGTAAAGTGTTTTTTTTTTATTTCAAAGAATTAAAAAAATGCAGATCAAAAAGCAAAAATATTAATACAGCGTTTTAAATGTCACTTTAATGTTTCCATTAAGAATAAAGTAACAGCCCGGCTGTCCCAGTGCTAAGAGAGAGAGTTTAATTACAGGATTGCGATTGGTTGACTCACCCATCACAGAGTCTGGATCAGGCAGGGCATCCGGTGGGGGGCAGTTGTTCAGGGTGGGGGCAGTCAGCGTGGGCAGATTGAGCGCAGCTTCAGGCTGAGTGACGGGGGGCTGCGTGAGTGTGGAAGTAAACAGATGCACTGAAGAACAAACACATGATCTCTAAACAAACTGTCTGATAGTAACTGCAGTATAAAACACACTGTACTGACCGCTGCAGTCAGGGAAATGGATCAAATCACTGCCGTCACCACAGTTATCAATGCCTTTATCATCCTCACACACCAGACTCATCGGAATACACTTCCCATTCCCGCAATTATAGTAAGGCTCCGAGCTGCACTCTGATTGGTTAAAACCTGTGTAATCGAAAAACTGTTTAGTAGACTGACAGCAGACTATGATAGTTCACCCAAAGTGAAAAATCTTTCCTTATTTAAAGAATGTCTTGGTGGTTTTATGTCTGTATAACAGGTGCTGTATATGTCAATAAGTGCCACTGATATTAGCAACATACTCTTTAAAATATCTTCTTTTGTGTTCAACTTTATCTTCTTAGATTTTAGCTTTGAGGAGTACGTAGATGAAATGTGTTTTACTGAGGATGTGTTTTCTAACCTAGTCTGAATGAGGTGAAGTCTCCCACAAAATCCACTCTGGGCTGAGTTCCTCGGGTCACCAGACGCAGAGTCAGAAAGCTGCCGGTCGACAGCATGGGGCGAGGAGGGCTTTTCCCACAGAGAGGTGGGCCAATAGGGGGCGCAGACTTATCCCTCCCATCATAGAACTGGATGTAAGATCCAGCGTGACAGGGGTCCTCTGGCTCCGCCCCTGTGGTGGGTTCCATGCTGAGATCGGGTCGAGATGATGAAGACCCCCTGGGTGACCCTGAGAAGGAGGGGGCGGGGCTTTGTGGCGACACCCTCAGCAGGCTGTAGACCAAGAAGAAGCGGAAGAAGAACTGCAGCTTATCCCGGGGAGTGGCGGACCGCATGGTGAGGTGACAGTCAGTTCCCATGGATACAAAGTAGTACTTCCTGGACTCCTGGTGGGACTTTACGATCATGCCATCGCCCTGTATCGTTTGTCCACAGAAGTCCACAACGTTCACTGTTGAGATGAAACATACAGAAATGTGTGTTCTTAAATGCTATGTAGATATGAGCTTTTGTTTCAGTGTGTTTGTGTGAAAGAAGGAAACAGGAATGAAAGAAACACTGAACAAACCAGTTCTAATCTAGACAGAACACAAGTGTGGACTGGCGTTGCTCCGCCATCTGGGGCAGGAACCAAATAATAGGAAGATTTACAGCCTCTCTTAGTTTATTAGCTTTGTTTCCAGGGGAAACAGGAGGATCTGTGATGCTTCAGTGCCAGGAATGCCCAGACATCTCTTCTATACCTCAAAATATTGTGGATGTGTGTGTTGTGAGTCTCAGCAGTACAGTAATAAATGCTTCAACAGTAGTCAGATCTCAGTGTAAGACAGACTGCTGATCACCTGACAGCTCTGTGAGTTATGAGAGAGGGAGACATTCACTAGAGTACCAGATATTGTTGTGTACTGTCAGCCCAAATGAACTCTCTCTCTCTCTCTCTCTCTCTCTCTCTCTCTCGCTCTCTCTCTCTCAGATGTATATGTAAATTCCAGACAGACAAACAGATTTGTATAACTGTTATGTCTAAAATTAGTTTAGCAAGCTTTTAGTTATGCATGCATTAATCTATATATAAGTACAATTTACAATAATTAAAAAAGTTTACTCCTCAAAATAGTTTCAATAGTTAGAAAGAAACTACATTAATATTAAAATAAAGTAGTTTTAAAGACATGTCTCATCACTGTACCTGTATCCATGCTGCGACTGTCGCGCGTCACTAACGCGAGCAGAACGAACCATCCTGACAAGCACCCGACGCGTCGCGCTGCCGCCATCGCGCGTGTCCGACCTCCAACCTTAAACGCTGTCAGTCTGTTGCATTTGCACGGAGCAAAAAGCCCCGACGATCAAACCTGGCCTTTATAAAGCTCACGTACAGACTCAGTGTAATGGTTTATCTCTCAGACGTCCCTCTTCATCATCACGGCTTGTGTGTCTTTCAAGCTTCTTTGTCAAACTTATGTGTCTGAACTATTTCCATGACAACAGGTCCAATGTCACGGAACTGAGGGAGGAGCCGATCTGGACCCCCTTAAATCTGCCCCAAACCAACCAACACCATCTAGAGTCAGTATGACAGAAGACAGCGGTAACATCTGCCCCAGCCTGGACTTCTGTAAGTACACGTACCTGTACAGGTGTGGACCAGCTGTTTCTTTCCCACATGTTTTAATAATGGTCAAACTATTATACAGAATAAATGAAACAACAGTTATTATGTTAAATAAAATGTACATATATTCATTTGGGCAGACGCTTTTATCCAAAGGGACCTACAGTGAATTCAAGGTACACATTTTTATTAGTGCTTGTGTTCCCTGGGATCGAACCCACAACCTTTGCACAATGCTTTACCAGTTGAGCTACAGGAAGACTGTGATTATATTTACCATTAATTATATTTTCTGTATTACAGCTCTGAAGTCACAGCCAGACAACAACAAATATTATTAATGATGATGATAAATATCAAACGCAACAAATTGTTGCAGGTTTAATCTGTGACCTTTTAGTGACACTGAAACCTGTAAATGACACAGTTTATAGCCCCGTTAAATCCTTTGTAAACCTCAGAGGCATTTTAACGGAGCGGAACGAAGAGTTCCAGCGGAGTTTGTGTTTCTCCCACAATCCAACAACACAAAAAACACATTATAACACATTACAAAACATGATGCGTTGCGGTGTAATTCAACATGTTTTTAATGAATCAAACATATGCTGTTATATGTTCATATAGATATTGTTTGAAGATGTTAACATACAAACACGTTGTCAGTATTATTTTTGACATGGTTGTGAAAAAACATTTTGTTCATACATTGTTTATTTCCTGATGTTCAGGTTTAATGTTTTTAAATGTTGAAAGTGTCTTTTTGCTTTAAAACATCACGCTGACTTGTAATATTGAAAGATGTTTGTGGTTGTGTTCACCATGAGTCGAGATTTCATTGAGAATTACAGAAATTTGTGATACTCATGCGACTATGAAATTTCTCAAGGTTTCTAAATCAGATTATGTATTAATTTATTTTTTAAAAATACATGTTGTCTATTTTTTGTTAGTACAAAAGCCACAAAACACAACATAAAATCAAGAGTTTATTGCTTATAAGAGCACAAATCATTAAACCTTATTCACACAGAGTAAATACATCCAAAAATATAACATCTTTATACTTGATACGCCAATATTAATATATAGCCCGCGACCCTGAGTCATTATTGCTACAATCACATGTTGTTTTCAGTCTCATAACCTGATAAAATGTGCAAAGATATAAAGAGAACAGCGACAGTATGATCACACGTCACAATAACAGTCAGTAACACAAAACTAAACAAAAACAATTAAACAGCCAGAGATGATTCACAATTCTCTACTGTTAGTAATCAATGCATATGAAACAGTTCCTGTAGCTCTACAGGCAGGTCATTGCATTAGTGCCATGGTTGATGTTCGATTCAGGGAATACATAAACTAATAAAATGTGTAACTTTATTGACTGTAAGTTGCTCTGAATTAAAGTGTTTGCCAAAAATGTAGATGTTTTTTCAATAAAACACAAGAACAGCAGAATGCTTGTATCAAATGCTACTCAACACAACAGTTTTGATTGAGACAGCAGAGGCGTGGTGTTCCTTTACAGAATAAATATCTTTTTTACACAGATGTCTAATATCTGATGTTCATAGCTGAATTTAAGACTAAAATAAGGCTTTAGTTTTTAGCTTGAAATTTTCTTCTTGGGCAGGAAGGCGCTTGTGATTTGATTCATCACCACCAAGGCGGGAAAAAGCGGGAGCAGAAGGAAAACGTACCACATCACGCCTTTGATGGCCGCCTGGAACCAGTCTGTAAACATGGCCGCCATGACGGTGATGCTGGACAACAGGTAAACCACCAGACCACAGGTGGCGTGATAGAGTCTCAGGCGTGGAAACGAGTGAGTGCTGATGAGCTTGGGAAAGAGAAGGAAGACGCCGCAGACTGCCTGCAGCACGGTGGCTGCCAGCGTGCCGACTCCCAGCAGCCCGTGCCACGAGCTGAAATGAGAATGTTCTGAGACGTTCTTACTGGCCACCACGAAACAGAAGCCTGTAGCTCCAAACACCAGCAGAAGAGCCTGGAGGAACCAGTGCAGACGCGCCTTCCACTTCCGAGACTTAAAGCAGAAGGGGCTGCCCTCAGCGGAGAACAGCAAGATGCCCTCTGTCATACACAGACAATACTGAAGCAGAGAGAGGAGATAAAGCTTCATTTAAAGAGACGTAGCATAAAAAACAAGATTTGTTTTTGGGTTGACAAACAAGATAAGAGCCAATAAATTCAGCATCAGAAGATCCTGCCACTGATTCAACAATCTGAGGATCATCTCTGATCATCTCCCAACACTGAGTGTTTTACACAGAAGTTACTCAGGGTAAGTGTAACTCTATTCCTGCTGTGAACAAACAGGTGAAGCTCATTCAATCTATTATTGATGAACATACTTTATTCATCCCACCACACACACACACACTGCATCACTGACACAACTGATGCTAATGGAAACACACAGAACAATAGTCCCTGACCTCATAAGCTTCAGGCTATATAATATATTAACATTATAACATTATATAACATTTATAGATTATATACACATTATATGTAACAGAGAGAACTTACCGCCAGTGACATGCACACGGGATGCCACGAGAAAAGACCTGGAATCAAACTAAGAGCTTATATGAAATTCAAAGTATTTCAAACAGAAATACAATAAGCTACAATAATGCACATTAATCACATATAGATCATTGACTCATTCATAAACTATTACATTAACATGGTGTCCCAATGTATGTTTAAAACATGTATTTACCATGTTAAATGTTAAGTGAAAAGCCTTACCATGTTAGCATGTGCAAAAAGTTAGAATTCTACTTATATAACTTATTTTAAAGCGCTTGTCTTACATGTAGGTGCACAAAACTGCACATTTTCGACACACGTAGAGTTAATAAATGTTTAAAACACAAAGAACTCACTGGTTCCGGGTCTGGACAGTATGGATGTGAGGATAACCAGCCCGAGGCAGATGATGTGAGCCGTGATGACAGACGCTCTGCGCAGCCACACGTACAGCCAGAAGTCCTGCATCCCCAAACCCTCTCCCGCGGAGCCCACGTTCACCCGCGACCCCCGGACCATCATGCCCCTCACACACGCGTGTCCGGTGGTCTTAACACACACACATCCGATCGGCGACCCACAACCCTTCGGTACCAGCCCTGATCTTCTCACCGTCTCCGACGGACACCCAGTTCACCCGGGGCAGGTGCAGAACATCTGACCTGGTCACGTGCAGCACTAGTTACTCTCGGTAAGGTGTCGGACTCGGTTCGTGTTAATGTGGACTCGTGCGTAACTTATGCTTTTGATGCATAACGTGACATTCAAGCCTTTTTCACGATTACATCTATCAATGAAACTGAAACGCCCGATGTTTTGTTCAGATAATTCAGATCCGAAACTTTATGCACAAACATTTAATTCAGTTAAAGTTGCGGCTGCAGATGCAGATGTTCCTGCAGGCCGCCATGTTTCTGTGTGACTGTGTGGGGATCCTACTACGACGAAGGCGCGTCTTTTTAATACTCGTGAGGCTTGTTATTACTATGGGGAGGCTGCGACGAAAAGCATCATTCATTAAAATTTAAAAGCTTCGCCATAGGAACGTAATATAAATAAAAAATGAGTTTTTCCATTACATTGAACATTTTTAAGTTATTTGTCATTTATTTTAATGGTGCAAAGTTTAACTTTTGAGTTTCATTTTTTAATTAATTTTCTCTGTGTTTGTTTCCAGAGACAGAGTCTCTCTGTAAAAAAATAAACACACACTTCTGCGTATAAAGAATATTTTAATCCATTTTATAAACGACATTTATATAGCAGCATTATTCAGTAGATTCTGAGGTATTTCTGCATTCACAGAGAAATTCACACACACACTCATAACAGTTACACATGCGCTCACACACACACACACTCATAACAGTTACACATGCGCTCACACACACACACACTCATAACAGTTACACATG
>JBAJNP010015076.1:0-10313 GCA_036877545.1 Yasuhikotakia modesta | reverse complement strand
ACACACACACACACACACACACACACACACACACACACACACACACACACACACACACACACACACACACACACACACACACACACACACACAGACACACACAAACTGTTTAACTGGTCAGTCTGGCATTAATACACTTTAAGGGCATTTAATAAACAAACAAAACTATAATAAACAAATAAAACGATAATAAACAAATAAAATGATGATATACCTTCAGTTATGTTGAGAAACTCCCTACAAATCTCTATTTGTACGTATTGTACGTTGATTTTATCCATACAGACGACCAAAAGAATGAAAATAAAGAGCAACAAAAAATAAAACAAAAACAACAATTACATTTATGATTTTATTATAAACTCTTTACACCTGGAAAACATTTCTGGATTTTACAGGTGAACCAACAGGAACATCAGGGCAGAAAAATCTATAAAACACACAACCCTTCACACAGACAACACAACAGTAAGATCATGTGAAACTCAGCACCAGATTTAACACGTCCATCAACACTCACTTACACACACACACAAACAACAAATAAACCAACATCCCTCTTATGTTTAACCATTCCTGTAACTAAAGCCAATATATTCCTCTCATGGAGGACATAATTCAAAACTCGCCCTCTATTGACTGACAATGTAGCTGCACAACAGCAAACCACGTACATGTTTCATCAACCAATAACAACACAAACTGCAAACATTACATTCATACACAACACAAACACATCCACCATTGGATGCACATGTAAACAATATTCCAATGATATTCCCAAAATAACAGCAAGCTGACGTGGGTTTTATGAAAAGATCAAACAGTGATAAAGGAATAAAGGCACTTTAAACAGGGAGGAACAGACATTTCAGTCTGTATGTATCAGATTGTCACACATATTATTAATACTTAGTTTAACCACACAAAAACACCACACCTTTCAACAGGAGATTCACTTATTATTACATTTATTCAACAATGAAGTAATATAGATTTATTTTTATGTTAAAGTTTAATCTTTTTAAAATTATATTCTGTTTGAGTTAGTTTTGAAAGTTTCAGTTTTAGCAAATCAAAATAAATATTGCTGGAAGTGACTCACAGCAGCAGTAGTAAAATTATGAGGTTAATCTATGGTGACATATAGGAAATACTGATCTGTGAAGACTATATATATATATATATATATATATATGAACTGGATGTGGACTGAATGTGAACTGAATGTGGACTGAATGTGAACTGAATGTGAACTGGATGTGGACTGAATGTGGACTGAAGGTGAGTCTGATTCCGGCTGTGATCTTCATTCTCCAGCCATCTGCTCAATGTGGTCACACAGCAGCCTGTATTGATCTGAATCAAAAAATTCAAAGTGTGAATCAAACTGAAACCAAATGACAGACTCCTAAATGTTTTGGAAAGTGTGAATACCTTCATTTAAGTTTCCAGTGACTGACTGCTTCTTTTTTTGCTCAGTCCGAAAGCAACCATGTTGTGAGCAGAAACAACCTTAAAATCGCAGAAGCTTACATCAGACTGAATCATTTCTGCCCAGTAACATTTAGATCCATGTACGCTGTTTATGCTAAACAAAAACCCAATAAAACTGATGTCATGTGACTCACCCCAGCTGACCAAAAGTGTTGTTTTCATGAAATCTGGAGCTGTCATCTTTCTCCTCTTGGGTCACGTGACACCACTTTTCTCTGAAGGTACAACAAAAATGGTCGAAGTTCACTGACATTTTTCAGGGCTTTGAGGTAAACGTTTACACAAACGCTCACTCATAATCCATAAATGTAACATATTCACACAGTAAAATAAACACTGAGAGGTTCGGGGGTTAAAAAGCAAAACACACAAACTTCAGTGCTCATGTATAATCCAACAAAGATTTCGGAGCGAGGTTTGGTGAGCGGTCAGCTGTAGTCATGGTTCACAATGAAACAAAACAAAAAACACCAAGCAAACGTCAAATAATACAAAGCATGTGACCAACACATAATCCCAACATAATTCTGTTGACAAACAGGAAAAAACAAAATGAGTACAATGTGCTTCTTTCTTTAAAAAAATCAACTTTTTCTGGGAAAAACAAACTGTTGCCTTTCTAAGTAAAAATACAACATACGTCAAATGCCAAACACAGAAGATTAATGTTGTCTTTTTTCTTATTTAGTCTGTACTGAAATTTTATTTTGTTATAATATTTAATCAAAATTATTGGTTAAAATTAAGTAATGCATTGTTTGTTTGTTTGTGCACACTTTCAATAAAAGCTAAATGTATTTGTATGTAATGTTAAGTTTTGTTATTCATCAGTTCCTGTTAAGTTAAAAACATCACGGCAAGAACTAATATGACAAACATGAGCCAATGCGTTTCATAACTGCAGTTTCCTTAGAGTGTGAATAAAATGTTATCAGACTATCACACACTTCCTGTCTGTGTGTGTGTGTGTGTGTGTGTGTGTGTGTGTGTGTGTGTGTGTGTGTGTGTGTGTGAAACACTGGCCCAAAATCATACTGACACCCTCCCCTGTCACTCTGCCTGTCTTTTAAAGGATTAGTTTACCCAAAATCGATAATTCTGTTGTCACTTATCCTTTTATTCTTTACCTGTATTTCTTGATGTGTGAGTTAACATGAGATGTTACGCAGATAGTTTGTGCTCAAACAGTTTTGAAACGACAGAAGTTGAGTTGAAATGATGCTTGAATTTTAAATTTTGGGTGACTATTCCTTTTAAACATGTAACTAATAATGTTAAATCCTCATTTATCTTTGCTGTTCCAGCAGTTTCAGAGCATCAGACAGAATAAAGGACAGACATTTCATCTTTTTCTTCCTAAGAGAAGAGAAGATAGGATGAACAGATAAGCGGTGTGGAAGAATAAACCACAAAAACACACAGAGCGGCTTGAGGGTTCGTCCAGACATCAGTGCAACGCGTCATATTCGCCCGGCACACAGTCACGCACCTCAGCTGAACGGCTTCAGTCGTTTACTGCAACAATCACACACAATATAAACTCTCCATCTCTCCCTCTGGCGTTTACAGACGCACAAACAAACACGGCCGACACACAAACACGCAACCCAACACGTGCATCAGGGGCCTGTTGTACCGAATGGCACGAGATCAGGAGAACAAAGATGTGGCCAGTAAAACCAGTAACTGGAATGTAACTGGAGTGTCGGGAGAAACGTCCCTCTCTCACCTGGTGGTGGGCGATCGTTTGTTTCTCTCGCAATGGATGGCATCAAAAACGCAGCGTTTCCAAAACCTCATCGTGTGCCTGTCAGAACAATGACATGACAAACAGATTCAGACATCAGCAACTAAATGTGACATCAGCTGTGTCCACACAGAATAATATTACTATTATTATATATGATACTAATAAAATTATTATTATTATTTAAAGTCTTAAAATTAATGAAAATATTAGAAGAAAACTGTAGTGTATTAAAATACTTTTTTATATATTAGTAACAAAAGAAATGTGTTTAATTGCATTAAAAATCATGGAAATGCACACATTCTGATCAACAAACTGCTTTTCACAAACTAGTTGTTTATCGGTTTAGTTGTTATTTTTCCTACCAAACGGGCTGCTGCTTCAGCTGTGTGTACAGATAAATCTTTTCTCTTCTTTCTGCTGTGGGGAGAGAGCCGGAGAAACTGTGAAACCTGTGAAGTAAACCCTTGGCCATGGGAGTCAACGTCTAGTGAGACATGACAACAAACTTTTTAAACACACACACGCAGAGACGCAAACAGTCCACAAGTAACTCCACAAACACCTTCTTCACAAGAGCATTTTAATTTACAGGAGCGAGAACCTGCTCTTCTGTTCTGTGTGGCTTGAGTTGGGGCCATGGGCGCCGACAGAAAGGGTTCCCTGGTGACGGCGCTTGTGGACTCGGGTACGAGTGGCTCGGCCGAGAAGAAGTCCATCCCACAGGGAGGACCAACAGCAGAGAGCGCTGTCCCATCAGAGGGAGAGTCAAAGTCTATGAGGCTGCTTATGACAGCCCCTCAGTGCTGTTTTATGGGGGCAGTACGGTCGCCGGGTGAGTTTTGGCTACGACAACCTGACGACCCACAAAGCAAACCTGCGTCTGCAGACCCAGAATTCAGTCAGGACAGCTGGGCCTGAGATGATAAAAGATCCTTATTTTATAAATAAATATTCCATTATTTAATCTGTTTATAAATATTATAAGAAGTATTCAAAACATTTTCACATAGTCTAACATTTCGGCAAGGGTACATGTTATTTTTCTCTTTGCAGCTGTGTTTATACAGACTGACCACAACATGAGGCAGTACAGAGTCTGCTGATATACAGATGGATCATAAGATCCATCACACAGACTCTCATGTGTCACCATGACGAGATCAACACAAACCCAACCATCAGTACAGCCAATGCATTATTTTACACGCCAGCCTCTGGAAGTGGCGCTGAATGTAAATGACACCATTTCTTTATGCAGCTTAGCAGCCAAAAAATAGACTGGATGTTGCAGGTAAACCGGTCGACCTGAATCCTGTGACGTGCTTTTATTAAAACGTGACACATTTTTAATGTTATAATGTGATGCTTTACTCGCGTGACGTAGCAACTGTATGTGCATTGTGTAGGATTGATGGGGAAAATTTCAATCAGTTTCATTGCTGCTATTTTCCCCAATATGATGAAAAACACCTTGTTGAAACTATAGGAATTATGCAGTGAAGATATTTTAAATAAAACTATATTCTATTTTACAATCTACTATTTGCTATAAATTAACTTTTCATTTAATAAAAAAGCTTTTGGAAGTAGATTGTATATGGAAAAATGACAATGAGAGCAATAAACTTTATACAAACAGAAGCATGAATTAGATACATTTATTGTAAACATCAGGTATTAGTTAAAGACTCATGGGGCTGCGTGCAGGGCAGCAAGTTTCTGAGGTAAAGCCACACTGAAGAAGTGCATTTTGTCCCCCTTCAGATTTTGTCCTACTGTTTGCTTCAGTCCCAGGTTCAAGTATTTTTTAGTCTGGTCGTACACGGGCCATTGCACCAGTCCAGGTCCGTTCGGAGAGCTTTAAAAATAAAGTCAATAGGATCAATTGTTGTAAGTCAAGTTTTTGCAGAAATGATCAGATGAAACCGGCTCTTGTGTCAGATCTGATCTCATCACTCTTTTCTAACATCTGTTTGGGTTTTACAATTGTATTTTGGTATGGATAACATTTTAGCACAGGCAATAATAGATTCTCTTGCAATCATAAACACAGATGAATACATTTACAAATGCCACATTATGCCTGTAAACTCAAATGACAATCAAACATCCTATCTGTAGGTACAAGGTTACAAGTTAAAGAGGTTTTTAAGTTAAGCTAGTAGCCTTCTGGAGTTAAATCTGGACCTTCTAAAGCCATATACAGGGTTTATTAAAGAAAAGACTAAAGTAAACACTGAAATCTTTTATTTTGATTCATTTTTATTGAGAAAAGTTACAGATTGTTGCTTTAAATCACCATTAGATGAAAATGTTTTGGGAAAGACAAATAAATCACCACGGCTCCAAAACAGGTAGTTGAGTTTAGGTGTTTAACTTACCCAGTACGGATAAAATTAGCCCAGTATCCCATAACTGTTCTGCAAAGTTTGTTTTCCTCCTCAGTGAGCGTGCCTGAAAATCACAACTTAATAACCAAATATCCTCAGACTACTGAGAGTCAATCTTCACAGTTAACTCTCCAGAATATCTGTCTCCAACAGGGGCAACATTTTGGGTCTCCATACCTATGACTGTGTTTTGCCCATTCCAGAAGCAAGCCCCAAACACAAACCCGACATCATCCGCATGGTCCGCCTTCACAAAACCGGGCCTGAGGTCTTTAAAAACACTGGGTCGATGCTGGAACTCGTACATGTACACGGGCACTCCGGCATCTGTCATGTGAAGAAGAAGAAAATCAGACCAACATAAACCCTCTCTGGATGTGTGGATGTTGAGCCTGTTAAGCCCACCTCTGTGATAATCTGCAACTTTAATGACTCGGGTCACCATGAAAAGATCTCCCAGCATCTCAGTGAAGGCGTCTCGAATGTCTTCTGGCGTTTTAGCATCTTTTAAATACTCATCCATTATCATTTCATTGGCAATCGACGCCTGGAAAGACAGAAAAATGCGCAGTTTTGTCCATTACAGGGAGACAAACGCCAGTCAATCTGACTTCATTCAGGCTCTTCATACGTAAAGACTCTGACGTCATTCTGCATACGTTCTGCATACGTTCTGCATACGTTCTGCATACGTTCGTAAACAAACATGCAATTTCATGATCCAAACAGAGATGAAACAAACATAAACAAAATAAATATACAAAGAGAAAAGGTTTTACTCCAGCTGCGTTGAACAGGTCCAGCACTGCCTTCACAGATTGTGTGTTCATTCCCTTTTCCCATCCTGGACAAACAAATTCCTGGGATTAAAAGAAAACGTGTTCAGTTCCTGCGTTGTGTTTAGGTCTTACTGAGCACAGATGAGGTAGTATCATCTGAGGTCATTTTGAGGTAATACAGTCATTCACCTGAGGTAGTATCCATCCAAATTCATGGTTTGTTGTGCCCAGAAGAACCGGGACCTTCTCAAAGTGTTTGCTCTTCAGAATCTCCTCCGCTGTGACCTTCAGAAACTCCCCATCCATCGTTGCTCCCAGAAAGATTTTGTCCTATGAAAATACTTGCTTTATGAAACAAATACATTCTTTATCACAGATCGTAGCACAACCACACACTTCTCTGCTCTTACCGCTTTAGTTGCGTTTATTATCTGTGTCTCAGTTAGTCCTTTAATGCACCTGACCAGCTGTTCAGTTGAGGTGAAGCCACACTTAGTAGCATTTGCCACCTTTTGGCCAAAAACATCAGAAAAAGTACAATAATCAGATCATTAAAATAAAACACAAGCACAAATCATTTGATAAAATGTACTACCCGAAGTTCAGTGAGTTTTGACTACCTTGGCAGCCATCACACTATTTTCAGAGAAAACTGACAAAGTTGCCACTCCACTCTGAAAGATCGCCCTGTGAAGTAAACCCTTGGCCATGGGAGTCAACGTCTAGTGAGACATGACAACAAACTTTTTAACTTTTGAACACTTTAAAACGTCCCACTAACCACTCGATCGTGACATTTTGGATCTATTTACGATGCATAAAAAACTCCCACTAACTTTCATTACTGCTTTAAGATGTTTTTTGATAACTTTTCAAGAACATTTAGAGAATGTTAGCCAACATTGTGAGACTCACCAGCAGAGAGGTGCTGATTCCACCTGCAGACTCTCCAGCTATGGTGACGGACTGTGGGTCTCCTCCAAATCTCCCAATGTTCTCCTGCACCCACTGCAATGAAGCGATCTGGTCCAAGAAGCCCCAGTTCCCCTTTGCGTGTTCATCTCCTGAGCTACGATCAGAAAAACCCGTTACAGTCCAACCCCAGAACAAACGCCTTCAATAAACCTCAGCAATCTGTTGATGTACCTGAAGAAGCCTAAAATACCAAGGCGGTATTGAACGACGACCACAATGATGTTCTCGTAGGCTGCCAATGGAGACGCATCATACAACGAAGCTCCGCCAACAATCAACCCGCCTCCGTGAATCCAGACCATCACCTGTTAGTTAGTGTCAGAGGTTTGGGGAACTGATAGTTAAACATACCAGGATTACATGCATTGTTACAAAATGTAAACATTGTGAGAAACACATCAAGCTCAAGTTCTAGTTACTGTCTAAACTCACAAGTGCGGCCTCTGGTTTATTTGCTAGGCCTATTGATTATTAACAGTCAGAGAGAACATGCAAATGTCTACTCACTGGAAGTTTATCTTTCTCTGGTCTTTGAGACGGAGTGTAAACATTCAGATACAAACAGTCTTCTGAGATTCCAGGGGAGGTGAAATTCAAAGACATGTGTTTCGCAACTACGGCTGGCATCTCCGGGTCTTGAAGGCACCTGTTTGTCAAAAAGGAAGATAAAACGAATCATTTATATTTATATTATACATTTATTTATTTTCAAAATAAGACTCATTTAAATGGATTGGTAACATAATCTGAAATGCTGAAGACAATGGAATAAGTGACCTGACCAAATATGGGCTCAAATATAGTAGTTTAAAATATTTAGGTTAAATATATTGTCTATAGCTATAATATGGTATATAGCCATAGATTATATATAGCGACACTCACATGGCAGGATGCTTGGTTCCGTCTCTTACACCCTCCCATCCTTCTATAGGTTTAGGGGCAGCCAGACGAAGAGGACCAATGGGTGGCTGGGCGTACGGGATCCCCAAATACTGCTCAACCACATTATCACACCCTTTCACTGTTATATACTCCCCACGTATAACGCCATGCTTCAAAGTGACCGAGGGCCCTACGTCTGCACATAAATACAGAGAAATCTGCTATAGACACATTCTGTCTGTGAGAGAACAGACACGCTGCACCACTTTATGAGGAAATGAACACACATGCTGCTCTTCAAATTTTCTGGGAACGTTCAAAATGTTGCGTTTTAAACGACACCGAAAACCAATGAAAATAGCTGTGAAAATTTACAAACAGTTAAAGTTTAATACTTGCCTGTCTCTGTTTGTGCCGTCCACACCGGGGCCAGAGCAAAACACAGGCCGAGAAACACTCGCTTGATCATAACTATATGTTGGTTGAAGACCGTTACACACTGATCTTTCAAATGCAATGAAGACCCCACAAAATCAATCACCCAGGCTCACTTACAAACGCTGCCCTTTCACCCAACCTGTTACTGCCCCACAAACAGCTGTTATCTGTGTGCACACTGACACTACAGAGCAAAATCCATTCACTGAAACATTGAACTTATTCCTTCTTAACAGTGATTCTGCAACACCCAAGTTTTTATGTTTTAGCTTTTGCATTCTTCAATTATAAGGTTATGAGATGGAAACATGCAAAATATACAGACTTTCTGTAAGGTTTTATTCTCAGTGATAATTCTAAGTGTCGATTAGTTAGACTCCAATCCTGAGCTATTTCCCATTATAAAAAAGCAAAAATGAATGGTCATGATCATTTTAAACATGACTAGCCTCTAACTTTTATCTAAAAAAAAGTTGTCTAACTTTTAACTAACTTTTCTAACTTTTAAACTACAGTTTTAACAGCTGATGATGAGTTGGGTGAGTTAAGCTTTGTGTTGCTCACTAGATGGAAGCAGTGAGTTTTCTCAGGCTGTAACAATACGACATGTATATTTATAGGGATCGTTATACCCTCTGATAGCTGTAAATGCCTATAAATGTCGTATGATATTAAACTCATTTTAACTATGACAAAAACACGGACAGCTTTGCTGTAATAATGTTGATTCATGTGGTCCATGACCACCAAAAACGTCGAGTTACCTTGTAAAGGACTTTGTTGCACCAGCATAAAAACAAATCAATGATTTTAAGAGTCATAAAACAACAAATGAATGCAAATAAGTTTACATAGAAACAGGAGCGTGCAGCTGTTTATTATACAAAACACATATTATGCAGTTTTATGGCATAAAACATATGCAATAAACAAACATGCAAACATATTTTATTCACATAAACAGTATTAACTTTTCGCATTCTTCCCACAATTTCCCAAACATGGGAGATTTCCCAACAACTTCAGGGCATCAGATCGGTACTGAGATCGCGGGTTCGTTTAAGCGCGTGTGCGGCGTGGCATCAGACGCAAGGGGCGTGGCCAAGACGCAAGGGGCGTGGCCAAGACGCAAGGGGCGTGGCATAACATTTCGGCACCCGTCGCTCGTCTTCAGGTTTCATGTCTTAATATCGCACACGGGTCATGCGGGTCTCCGGACCGGGATAAACCGTGATCCAGTATTGCTGCTGATAGCCGCCCGGCGGACCGACCGCTTTGGCCGCAGGAAGGACGGATTAAACATGTCCCGGCGAAAACAGAGCAAACCCCGGCAGATCAGACGTAAGTACGCGAAGTTTCGACATTCCCGGCGGTGTTGCGGGAAGCGGTGACAGCCTGCGGGAAGTACGAGACCCGACGGGATATTATTGTTGTCGGATCGCTGTGTTTGATACCGACGAACAGCTTCGAGGAACCGACATGATCTTCCCGTAACGCGAGACGCCTTAAGTGTGTTTGAATGGGTTCATATACTGTTTATATACCGGGTTCATATACCGTGTTTATATACTGTGTTTATATACCGGGTTTATATAC
>JBAJNP010015074.1:0-10314 GCA_036877545.1 Yasuhikotakia modesta | reverse complement strand
ACAGATACAGGGGCCTCTAAACACTGGACTACTGTAAGATTATCACACATTACCAAGTAAAATCTTCACTGCTGAAGGTAATGGCAATGTGAAACATTTCACAGATCATACATCTGTTCTGATCTCACAGGTCAGATCTTTGAGGTTCTCCAGCACAGCATGAGCAGTGTCTTCAGATGAAGGTCTGAGCTCTGGTTCTCACCTGTGATTGGAGCTTGTACCTCCAGCATGCACTCCTCCTGCCTCAGGATGTCAGCCCCCTCGTTTATGATGCGCAGGGCTGCGTCCTCCTCCACACGCCCCTCTTTCATCAGGTGGTTCTTTAGTACCTCAGCATTGGGCTTTCCGTCCACAAATATGTCCTTCATCGTGAGTCGCTGATGGGGGGGCAGCGGCACTGCTGTGGGTTCAACACCAGCCAATTACCAGCTGAAACTATGAGCTGAGTACAGTCATGGCTTCAGCTCTCAGGGAATACTTTAAAATCTTTTAACACACGTATGACAGATTTAAAGCAGCAGACTCATCAGTGATTCTCTCTGACAGCTGATGTGTGTTATAGCTGCTTGTTTGGGTTTTCTGGCTTTTGTTGGAACATCACGACATTTGGTGTTAATAAGAAAAGTTTATATCATGAGGACATGCAATAATCCTTCACCTACGCTGAACTTCCTGCTAATCTAACTCCACCAAATCCTTCAGAGATAGTTGTTATGGACTGAACTCTGACTCGAACCCAATTCAGTAACCAAACAGCCATCCTAGATCAATAAAAGTGTCTGAACTTCAATTCTCCATGAGTTCAGTAACATACACAGACTGAATATAACCTTAAAGTATCTGATCTGTTTAGTGAAGAGTTCATCGCTGAACGGCGTGTGTGACACTGACGTGACTCCACACAGAGAACAGGAATCAGTGTCTCTGTTGTGGACCGGCACAAACCTGAGACTGTGTTCACATCCGCATGTTCCTTACATGAGCCTCCAGCTCTGAATATCTGCCTGACTGTCAGTCCTGCGTGTTTCAGAAACAGCCCAGAAACAGTTTTATGAGACGTCTGATCAAAACCGAAACGTCTGTGAGGAAACCTTCCTTTCTAATATATCTGTTAGGAGACATCAGCCACACACATCACTATATCAACCAATATTCATTCAGTTTAAGAAGATGACACAACAGCACAACACCATACAGATCTCATCTTTAATTTAATTCAGCAGTTCTGTGCAGCTGCTGTTACTTTCACTGACACATAAATAAAACAACGTAATCTGCACAACCGCATTACAGACGAAACCTTTCCAATAACATCTCCAGCACCTGAGTCACAGTGATGTGTGTCGCAGCTGATGTGAGGTGTGTTTGTTACATAACTCTGTGCTTCTACGCATCTCACACACTTCTGCAAATCACCTTACAGCGCATTCAGCGCTTAACTCTGTTCAGTAAGCAGAACATGACAGCCTTACATTCTCACTGCTCACTTCACCACCATTGTAAGGACTTTAGCATCTTTAATTCAATTGGTGTTATAACATTACAGCGAGAGGGCGAGATGGCACCCCACCTGAGATGAGGCTGGCCTACTGAACAAGTCTCCCATTTAACTCACTGTCTAAAGGACAGAAACAAAAACACTGTGTTCTGATGACTATAAATACACTGAAGCTGGTGAGATGGGTACGAGAACTGAGATCAGATTAGGCAAAGCCTTCATTAGCCAGAGTCTGTTTATTTAGAGATGTCGCAAACAAGATCCTGACCTAAAGTTTAAGGGATGCCGCATTATGTGTCCTAAACAACACCGAGCAGATACAGCACATCTGTGACACCTGTAAACATGCAGACAGCCAGAGAAACAATCCATCCATCACTTCATAGTGTTTCATTCTGAAATCTCATCAATAACTGGTTCTTATCACATCAGATCAGATGAATACATACATAAACTTACTTTTGACGATTCTCTCAGTGGTCGGCAGTTTTTCTTTCGCTTCTTTGGTCGTCATCTTCACGCGTCAGTCAGGATTAATAAGCCAGTAAATGTTGCTGTCAGACAAACACTGTTGTACAAACTGAACTGTTTTAATTCAGATGTATTTAATAACAGTCCATTGGGTCACTGACAGTGAACGTCAGTAACAGGGCGGCATAATAACGTGTAACACAAACTCCATCACTTCCCTCCGCTGTCAGAAACCGGCCGGTCCAGTCCTGGTTCTGAGCAGCCGTCTGTCAGAAATCTTACGACAGAGTTTTTGCGATAATCCGATTTTTACAGTCAGACTGTCAACCCGCCAGTTTAGACAGACACTCATAAGAGAGCTGAAAATGATACTGGCGTCCAGAACCGCTCCGATGCGTCCTAACAGACATATGTCCCGTCATACAGTAACTAGGGATTTGCGCGACCAACCCGTCCACTCGAGTTAATCACACGGTTGTCAGAAACGCTCAGATTAAACGATAATCGCTAAACCTCACGGGCTCCGGCAACATGGCGCAGCCGCGCTGACGCGCTGACGCAACGATGACGCAACGATGACGCAGCACGTACAGCTGACGCACGTACAGCGACCTGCCGCAGCGCCGGAGAATCAGGAGTTTAAATCGTCATCATTTAACACAGACATGAGCAGAACATTAAACACATAAACCTAAATCAAACCCAAAAACTCACATTATGGAAACTCGTTTATTATCTAAAATATGAACGTTATTGGCAGATAAATGCAGCAGCGCTGATGAATATCATGGCAGGAAAGTTTTTCTTTTCCTGTCTCTATGATAATATGACATCATAACTATGGCTCTGATAAACAGTTCATTCATCAAAAAACACATGAACAGCAGTTTTGTGGCAGAACCTTGTATTCTGGAGATTTCAGAAAACCTGAAAAAAGTGTGTTAGTGTGTTAAGACAGCAGCTCTCATGCATGACGTGATCTCTGCCTGTCTAAATGAAGTAGTTAAAAAATCAACCAAACCAAAGTAAAATAAATCAATGAAAATCTGATGTATTTTCTGGTGTATCAATCTGGTGTATTTTCTCCCTTTAAGCTTTAAGATCTGTGGTATTATTATCAGTGCAGGATTTGAGGAGCTAAATAAAACTGTACTGCCATCCGGTGAACGATTCTCACCTGGAAGGAAACTGTCTATTAAACTAAATAAACTAATTAAACTTCTGTTATTAAAATGGAGTCAGTAAAACACTGAACTGAATTATAATCTGTATCAATGATACCATCATTAAACAAGACCGATAAACATCTGAAACTTTAAAGGCTTATTTCATAAAAATATGTCCTTATGTGTATCATAAATCCAGTATGTTTAACATGTTTGTAACGTCGTGCAAATGTCAAGGGAACTGATGTTTCTCAGGTTAAATGTACAGAGAAACACCACAGTAATAATGTAACTTTAAGATGTTTAAAGTGTGACCCAGTAAATGTACAAGTAACAAGATTTTCAGGACAGCCCGGTTCTGAGAACGTGTTTCAGCAGTTTCTCCACCCTCATTAAATATGAAAACAGAACCGCTGCTGTCATTCACTTCTTAAAGGTTAGAAGATAATAGTTATTAACCTTTAAAGATCATAAATCTGAATTCTGAATATGTTGTTGTCATGGTTTTTGTTTACAGTGTCATGTTATTATGAATAATATTTACATTTATGAATAATATTTACATTTATGAATAATATTTATATTTATGAATAATATTTAGGTGGAGTCACGAGGTCTGATCTTAATGAGAGTCATGGGTCCGAACTCAGCCCGACCTGACCGGACGGGTGCGGCGGGTCCAGCGCCCCCTGCGGGCGTCACCGCGCCAGACCCGGAGCTGAAGAAGAACTTATTACAGGAAGTGCTGCGGGACTCAAACACACCGACATTATACATCTGAAGATTAATGTGCGATCGATCATCGTGTTCCGAGTAAAGACATCATGGGTTTGGGTGATCCGGACACTTCGGTAAGTGGCAGTCAGAAGTTACGTCTTCCTGTCGTGTTAATGTGAGTAACTCGCTTCTCTACAGTAGTTCATACAGTAATAATTCATACGGTAATAATTCATACGGTAATAATTCATACAGTAATAATTCATACAGTAATTCATGATCTTATGTTACGAGGTTTTCACCAGATCGGTTTTGATGGTTCGGGTTAAGGTTGTGAAGAGTGATTCTAGTTTTCTAGTTTTGCTTAAAGTTCATGTTAAAGTTTCTCCTTAAACAAACGTGTCATTATTTGCACTACACGCATCACATCTTTCTCAGATTTGTTTACACAGTAAACCTGAATTTGCATTAAACTATCAGTGTGAAACAGAAACATCCTGAACCCGGTTTACGGTTATATAACGTCACACGCCGGACTGGTGCGGAAGCGTGTAAAGCTTGTTTCTCTCCTTCATCGGTGCAGAGACATCCAGCCATTGTCTGTGATTTAAATGATCTGTATGAATGAAACCGTGTTACTGTGTTATCTGGTCATAACACTGATGCGCCGGTGCTCTCAGGTCTCCGGTAACGTTTGTTTATAAGGTGGAAGTACCACGAGATGCCCTACAGGTGGTGCATGAGCTAATGTCACTCTTTACACTAGATATGCGACACATACAGCTGTACAGGCCGAGGCACGATACACGTTTATGTCACACATGAGGGTTTCATCATAGCTCTTGATTTGTGGGAACAGGAGCAGAAAGATCTGGAGGCTGCACAGGAGGTGGACAGAGTTAAAGCTCTACAGTCTCAGGTGGATGGAGTGAAGGACATTATGACCCAAAATGTGGACCGGATCCTGGCTCGTGGAGAAAGACTGGATGATCTGATGGGAAAATCTGAGGACCTGCAGGCTGGGGTGTGTCTTTCTGTACAGTTTCATTCTTGCCACATGTTAGAGCCTGATACACAGTTTCTGCTGCGAGGGTTCTGTGCAGTTTATAATAGTCAGAGTGTGATGATAACAGGTCCATTATATAACATGATCACATGTTTATAACATGTTTTCTTCCCTGTTTCTTAGGCACAGGACTTCAGACATACCTCTCAGAAAGTTGCTCGACATTACTGCTGCAAAAATGTGAAACTGCTCATTCTCATTGTTGTGATTGTCCTCGTAATTGTTCTGATTATCATATTCCTCGCCACTGGTGTGATCCCAACCAATGGACATAAACCCACTCAGAAACCACCAACACCTTAGGATTGCACACACACACACACACACACACACACACACACACACACACACACACACACACACACACACACACACACACACACACACACACACACACACACACACACACACACACACACACACACACACACACACACACTTTAATTTGCACATTTAATTTGCTCTTATTCTGTCACATCTCAGAAGCAGCACCAGAGCTTTCATGATCTTCAAAACTTTGAAGGGAAGAATTGTACATAGTTACTTTCATTCTAAAAGCTCATCCTAATGGCAGCTTTTAACCTGTGTGAAAATGCCACAACCGTACAATATCACAGGCTCTTCATGTTTCACATGCAATAATCAGATGCTGGCAGTGAAACACAGAAAGTTGTGGGTAACAGTTTTGTTTGTTAAAGAGTCTATTTTAAAAGGTCACTGTCGCTTTTTGGTTCTTACAGTTATGTTGTTAGATCAACCAAGTATATGTTTTTAAAACTGTTGAATTTAATGAAACAGGTTTATTTACCTCTGTTGTTTTGTAGTAAATTGTTACTGAACATTAACAGTGTTTTACGCTTCAAAACAGAGAAACAGAAGGAGTGAGAATGAAAAGATTTATGAAATGAGCGCGTGAACAAAGTCATGTCATGTCATTTAAACTTTTGATTGTGCCATTTAATACCAGCCATGTAAAACCAGTACTTCTAAGTTTCAGGCTGTTGTTCTGTAAGTTTATTAGTCTTTCAGTGAAAAACCTACATGACTTATGACCCTCATACAGTCACTCAGGATGTTTGTTATAAACAGATAAACTAAACTGTGGTCAGTGGTACCATTACAGAAAACTGGGTTCTGGATGCGTGTTCGCTTAACGGAACCGAAACCGAACACCTGTTGTGACCAGAACTGATGTCTGTTAAATGAGAGTGAAATAAACAATGAAGGAACAGTTTTAAAGATCGTCCTAAAGTTCACTTTCGTTTTCTGTAAAACGGGCGTGACCGGAAGTAACGCTGCGGAGAAGCGCGTGGATCAGACTCGTCTCAGAAGATCAGGTTCGTCTCAGAAGATCAGGCTCGTCTCAGAAGATCAGGCTCGTCTCAGAAGATCAGGCTCATCATCTCAGAAGATCAGACTCGTCTCAGAAGATCAGGTTCATCTCAGAAGATCAGACTCGTCTCAGAAGATCAGGCTCGTCTCAGAAGATCAGGCTCGTCTCAGAAGATCAGACTCATCTCAGAAGATCAGGTTCGTCTCAGAAGATCAGGCTCGTCTCAGAAGATCAGACTCGTCTCAGAAGATCAGGTTCATCTCAGAAGATCAGGCTCGTCTCAGAAGATCAGGTTCATCTCAGAAGATCAGCGGTTATTTTACCTTCTTACGGGTAACTTCATTACAATACAGCGATACCAAACAAACTATGAATGTTATGGTTCTGTCAGCTGTTATTAGTCACAGAACCACTGAGTTCTAACAGGTTAGACATCAGTGATGTTCAGTCGTGTTCATTCCCCGTTTGAGTTTAATGTGGATTGTTTGCTTCAGACGAACGGAAAGCGTGAATGTGGCACGACATGCAGTTTAATACACAATTATCTCTTTATTTACAGTTACAAGTGGATATAAAACTAATAATGCAATTCAGTTAAAGGAGAAACGACATCACTGTGATACATGTGATTAATATTGTGTCATTTAAAATGTCAAACAAGCTTCTTTAAAGTTACAATCTTATAAAAACACGAACAGGAAAGAGACAGAAGACAGGAACACGTACAGACTGTAGCGTTTAACAATAATGTGGATGTTTTCCAGGAGAGGATGGAACACGTTCCCAAGAAAGAGAGTGAAGAGAAGCAGCAGGTTCATTTCTTAAAACATCTTATACTATAAATGACAAACACTATAAATGACAAACACTATTAATGACAAACACTATTAATGACAAACACTATTAATGACAAACACTATTAATGACAAACACTATTAATGACAAACACTATAAATGACAAACATTTATCCAGCTGTATTCACTGTAACTCATTTCTTTTATTTTAGGAAGCCGAAATGAAAATTTTCCAGTTTCATTTAAACTCTGAATTATATTTAGTGACTTGTAACACATCCATGACGGTACTAGATGCTCTTTATACAAATTACGTTTTCAAAACAGAAAGGAACAAACCTAAGAACAAAGACAAAGCAGTGCTGCTTCTAAGATCTGCAGGGTCTGTGCCCAGAGCCGCAATAAAGACAGATTTCCCCTGCTGTCTCATTGAACACAATGAGACTCTAGATGTGACCTTCATTACAAACGACGTAAAAGATGAAACATCTGACATCAAACCGTCATGTCCCAGTAATCCTGACACGTTTGTCACTTTCTATGTTAAAAAAATGGGAGGAGACAAAGTGAAATACTTACTAAAAAGTAAAGTTCTGAGAGACAGAGTAGAGTATGTTTGCGTTCATGCACACAAAGATGATAAACTGAAAAAAGCTCTTAAGCGTGATGGGCGATTCACCAGTAACCTGTTTAAAAAAGACTGTGCGCTGTCTGAGTTTGGTACAGACAGCCGGCGATTGATGTTACAAACCATTCAAAATCTTAACAAAAAGGTTTTCAGAGTAATTGTTCTTGGGGATAAACCACCAGAAAGCCAAGATGATGAGACTCCTGTCAAGACTGAAACTGTTTTAGAATCGGATGCTGATGTTGGCACAAGCCAGAACCCTGATAACACCGAACAAACTTCAAAACCCAAGAAAGAAACAGTAAAATCCACTTCAGCTAAATTGTCTGATATTAAAGTCATTCCAAACTCTGAAGAGATTCTGAAGATTCTGCGAAATCAGTTTGAAGGCTTAATGAAACAGCTAAAGAAACGAGAGAACCTTAAGAATCAATCTGAGGTGCAAAAGCTCTTCAGAGGAGAATTTGCTAAAAGTATTAATAGTTTTCTGGAGGTAAAGACAATGAAAGAAATTGCAAAGCTGTCTGACTCTGTTTGTCAGATTCGAGTGAATGGTGAACCTATAGGAACTGGCTTCTTATTTTTTGACAGATTTATTCTCACCAATGGACATGTTATCAATCCCTTTGCTAGTCCAGAAAATCCATGGCAATCTTATTCAATGAGACTCTGTGAGGCAGTAAAAACTGTATTTAATTTTGAAGATTACCAGTCACAGCCGATGGAGCTGTCAGTCAGGACAGAGATTTGTGCTTTTGCATATGATGGTAGTGAGAACAGCAGTCTTGACTACGCTCTGCTAGAACTGGAGGCTGACGCACCTGCCGGCGTTCCTGAATTGCTATTTTGTCACAGCTATTCTCCTCCTCGTGCAGGAGGTCAGGTCTGCATTGTGGGGCATCCGGGTGTAGGGGTGAAGAAAGTGGACCCCTGTGTCATCGTTGACTTAAATAAACAAAGAACCCATTACACCATCACTGAACAGTACTTTGGTAACCGCATCACCTATGACTCTTGTTTTACTTATGGATCTTCTGGTTCCCCAGTTTTGGATAAAGACGGTTATCTAATCGGTATCCACACAGGTTACTTTACTCACAATGGCAGGGTTGTTGAATATGCTCATCCCATGCAGCCCATCCTGGAAAACATCAGAACACAGACAGAGAAGAAGAAGAACGAAAGAATCTCTAAACTCTTGATACACTTAGATCAGCAAATGGACATAAGCAGTTAAAGCAATTAAACTGCTGAGCACCAGAACAGAGTGAAAGCTGGTAATACAGTGCAAAAATGACAATATCATGATGGGTTCAGCGCTGTGCATTTATTATGTCTGTTAATCTTTGTTGAACTGGTTTAACACTGGCTGTTATTTTTCTGTGTCTGGGTTTTTCAGAATTCTACATTCACCCACCATATATTTTTAATATTATGTATATATTAAGTAATTCATGAATAACACTGTAACCATGTTTATGTTTAAATAAATGTTTTATTAAGACTTTAATTATGTCACTAAAAAAACTACAAATAATTTTGAACTACACATGACATAAATGTTCTTCCTGTGACAACATGCGTCCACAGGTTTTAAAACAGATGCGACGTTTAATTCTAAGTAACATCATGTATATGTTGCATACAGTATATTGTGGTGATGGTAAATATGTTACGATGTCTCAGCTTTTAGACTTCATCAGTTTTCTGGGTCTGCAGAATTTTGTGAACATCCTGCAAAGGAGACATTTTATCAGACTTCATGTTGATAAAAAATCTCTTGTACAGTTTTGCATTAAAACACTTGTTTCTTTAACACTGATGTGTGTTTTAAATTGCAAAATTTGTGTAGTTTAAATGGTTAATAAGACATTTAAACACAGATCAGATTTACTGCAGCTGGTATCATGGCTCTGACGTGAAAACGTCTCTTGACACTGTCTGTTGATGATTGTAGCAACGTGTTCATTAAACATATTCAATATTCATTTAAATGAAATAAATAAATAGGTTTATCTGTTGGTAAAAGAAGCACTGACATTAAGCTGGTACTGAGATGAGGTTTCCATCAGGTCCTGGACAAAAGGATGCTGGGAAAGTATAGAGAATGGGATCTTCTCTTCTGCTTTAAAGCCCAGCTCCTTATACACCTTTACCAGCTCCTGAACACACACACACACACAGTCTCATAAAGAACACACACACACACACACACACACAGATCATCTGCTGAGATGATGATGTGTCAGGTGGTTTCACCTCTCTGTACTCGTCTCTGTTCCTGCTGTTCCACTGGAAGCGGTTTGAGTGGGCGGAGCTATGATTATCTCCATGACTCAGAACTCTGAGGACATCATGAGCTGACACGCCCTTTTCCTGAAGCTCCGCCCCTCGTACTTCTTCTTCAAACTCCTCAACATCTGCACCCTCCATGTGTGGCACAGACTGCAGTAATAACACAGCAGTGTCATCATTTTTCTCTCCCCATGTTTTCTTTTTATCAAGGCAGGCTGTTGTATTGATAATGTACAGTGTGTGTGTGTGTGTGTACCTGTAGCAGTGGGTCTGTGTGTTTATAATGTATAGTGTGTGTGTGTACCTGTAGCAGTGGGTCTGTGTGTTTATAATGTATAGTGTGTG
>JBAJNP010015072.1:0-10314 GCA_036877545.1 Yasuhikotakia modesta | reverse complement strand
CGCGAGCGGCTGTGATGCGTGACGGAACCGCGTGTGTTAATGAACCGGTTCGGGACAGTCCGGAAATCCGGCAGCCTCAGCGTTTCTGCAGGAGGAGGTTCAGACCAGGGCTGGGAGGGCAGATGATCACGCCGATCTGATATCCTGCGTTCAGTCTCTCTCTCAGGAGGACAAAGCGAAACTTCTGCTGTGTTTGAAGAAGGAACCGGCAGCAGCGAGACCAGATCCAGACCCAGATGGTTCGTGTTTGAGGGTCTCGGTCGCTGTCAGACGCGAGACCACCGCGGTCGCCGGAGATCCGACTCTTTAAAATGCGTGTAGCTGCTTTTTAATATTTATTTCGGGGTTTTTTTTGCCGTGCAAAAGTGAGTTTTGTAACATAGTTGCTGTGACTAGTGAGGCTTCAGTGTTTGTGTGCGGAGACCGTGTTGCGCGCAACAGATGATGGAGCGCAACTGGCTCACTGCGGCTCTTCTGGGTTTCTTTGTGCTTCTGGATGTTTGTGGTTCTGAGACTCATCTGGACCCGAAACACGACGAAGCTAAAGGTGGGGCAGCTGTCAATCACACATCAGATGAGTGACAGTGTGTGTGTGTGTGTGTGTGTGTGTGTGTGTGTGTGTGTGTGTGTGAGTGTGTTTATAAGTGTTTATAAGTGTGTTTATAAGTTTAAATCATCATAGAACATTTGGACTTTTTTTTATCTATATATGAACAAGTTACAGCATCTAATGCACGTCCTTCATGGTTTGTGTGCTATTTAATAATGTGTTATAGAAACATCATTTCTGATTTCATTGCACTGAAGTTACTGTAGGTGAATTACAGGAGAACCTGAACAAGATGTAAATCTGTATTTTGCATGCAGTCTAAAATGTAATACAGCTCAGAAACACGTTTTCTTTCACACTGCAATCTGTAATATTTTGTTTTAAATAAAGGACTGAAAACTGTTGTTTAGCAAACATCTGTCAGTATGGCTTGAATCCTGATAACCTTGTTTATGTGGATGTTTTGATAATGCTGTAAGATTTAAGTTAGTAAGTTAGTAAGTAAGCTGTAAGTTCAGCTGAAGTGTACAACTTTGGGATCAGTGCCGCTAACAAAACCCAAACCCTCTCTCTCTCTCTCTCTCTCTCTCTCTGATGATATCTCACTGTCTCTATCGTTTCTGCAGGTAAAGTTATTCAAAGGATCTTCATCACTTTTGTTTTTTGTCTCTGTCGCTGCTTTGAGCTTCTTATCTTTCTGTCTGACTTAAGTAGCTCAAATCTGTGTGTGTGAGTGTGTGTGTGAGCGTGTGTGTGTGTGAGCGCGTGTGTGTGAGCATGTGTTTGAGTGTGTGTGTTTGAGTGTGTGTGTGTGAGCATGTGTGTGTGAGCATGTGTTTGAGTGTGTGTGTGTGAGCGTGTGAGTGTGTGTATGTGTGTGTGTGTGCTTTGTGAAGATCTGACAGGAACTCATTATTTGTGTTTCACTCTGTAGGTTTTTTACATGCTTACATACTGTCAAGCAGCTGTTTGTACTGTATGGTGGCTGATATGAGATATGAGTGATATAAAATATTTTCATCACACGTTAGCTGCTTAAAATACATTTTTTGTTTCTACTTTACAAAAAACTCATTCCCTTGATTCAGTGATGACATCATATGACAATAATTGAACTTTATTTTATTTTTGTTGTGCTGAATGGTTTGTGTTCTCTGAAGTCATATCAATGATATGCGCACATATAACTTACGCTTATCCTATATTATGTCTTCATTTATTGTGATAATGTCACAGATTTTTGCTGATGTCACTGCATGCCATTTTTCTTCATCAGTCATCAATCTTCTGGAGGCTCTCAACATCACTCGCTCTCCCCGCGGAATCTCCAAGGTCAAAGGTCATGACCCGGGGACACCCGCCTGGCGTTTGCGGTCCAGAACACCTCATCTCTCATTACCTCATGATTTAACGCAGAGCCTCCACAGAACCTCACGGGGGGTGCTGGGTTTGCACCTGGTGGGCCAGCAGATGAAGAACTCAGAGGCGACCCTCATCTCCTTCACAACACTAGCCCAACTGCAGCGGGACGGACGCCCCCTGCTGGAGCTCGTCTCCAACACCCGGGCGGACCGCCTGCAGCTGGAGTTCAGGTCAGCTGACGGTCTGCGGTCGGAGTTGATGAAGCTTCCGGGCGGAACGCCGTTCATGGGTGGAGGTTGGGTGAGAATGGCTCTAAATGTGGAGCCCAGACAGGTTGTGCTGTTTGTGGAATGTCAGGAGGCCGTGGTGATGAAAATTAAAAAAGCAGGAAGAATTCTCACCCTGGACCTTCCATCCGATCTGAGGGTCACGTTCTCCAGCCAGGCAAAACGCAAGGCCAGCAAATTCAGTGTGAGTTACTGATGCAAACATACAGTCCATCTGCCTACAGCACAACTGTTTGAAAACTTAAGATCTATTAAATGTTTTAATGTCATTGCATTAGAAACATCAAACCCGTAGATGTGTAATATAGAAACCAATGCTTTGTGTCTCTATAGTATAAGTATATAGTTATTTTTTTAGCTTTGCTCCTGTGCTGTCTTTCTGTGTAATAAAAGTATATAAAAGTATTTTATATCAAATATAATTTAATACAAAAATGACAGCACCCTGAAACAAGATTCCTAGCAAGCAAATCACAGACACCATATAAACAATATCAACTGTACCATAAAACTAGAGCAAGTGTCTGATGATTCAGAACTGATTCATGTCTGATTAACACTTACAGACACACTGACAAATGGAAAGTATTAAAGAGAGCGAAACAGAAACAAAACCAGCAAACTGCTGCTTTTCATCAGTTTTTTTTCCATCAATATCCGGCAAAACAATTCCCTGGAATATTACAGTTTGTTTTGCTTTACTGCAATGGCGTTGTACTTTGTTGCCATGGTGACAATATAACATTGTTTTTCCTGCTGTTAGTAACGTCATGTTTTGTTTTTGTGTTGATTATTGTGATATTGTCTGGGATCACTTGTTTTTTGGTGTTTTGGTCACTTTGTGGGTCACTTTGGTTAAGATGGTCTTTCAAACAGCTGTGACTAGTCTAACATGACAAGAGTTGTTTTAAAAGTTAGTCATCTGTTAGTTCAAGCCTGGTCATAACTTTTTAAGTCAGTACGATTTGCCCTATTTGACACTAAAAAATTAACCTAATTAGACCTAAATAATGCTGTCAGCTGACCGGTGCCCTGAACCAAGTTAAACTAAACCGCCCTAAGATGTCTCAGTAGGGTTCATGGTTGCATGTCTGATTGTTTGTGTTTCTGACTCCAGGGAATCTGGCAGACAGCTGAACTCACCACCAGAACATATGAGAGACGTCCGTGGTTCTGTGACAACGTAACAGGCATGAAATCACTCACTGGAATAAAACACACATGAGCGACATATTCAGCCGTTTGCAGAACAGAACCTCACATGAGCAGTTCTGTATTTTGAGCTGTGGGGTTTCTTGGCTGTGTTTAAGGTGTTATGATGATGTTGGGATCATTTTTCGTTCTTTTTTAGGATCATAAATTAGATTGTGAGAGGAGAGATGCGATTGTTTTGTAGGTCACTTTCTGTAGGGATTTCTGGTTTGACTCATTTTTTGTAAAGCAAATACACACACCCCTCTGATGAAATCTCTAAAACCAACGAAACATTTATAGACCATTTCCAAAGAGTTCAGAGGTGTTTTGCTGTAATTGCACTTATTTGTGTTTTAGACCTCATGCAAGAACCCCACCAGCCCACCAGCCCCCCTAAACCAGCCGAGTTAGATGTGATGCACGATCAGGCTCATGCTGAGGGTGCAGCAGAACTGAGTTACCCTGAACCGCCGGGGTATCCCAGCATCCAAGTGGAACAGTTTCAACGCATGCAGAGCAACTTTCACAGCCTCAGCACAATGCTGGACATGCTGAAGAAACATGTGAGTGAAGAACGTTTAATACGTGTTAAACAGACGTTTCTGTGAAATAACTGATAGACACTGTGATGTACTATTGTGGAACCCTTACAAAAAAGTACCGGAGTACCACTATAGGACGGTACTATGGTAGTACCATGGTATGTTTATGGTGTTCCTGTAGCTCATTGCTCATCAACGTTGCATTAGCAGCAGGTAAGGTTTGAAGGCTGTTAGAAGATAAGAAGGGTGTGAGGAGCACATGTTCTGACAAAATAAATACCTTGAATGTTCTGTAAGTCGCATTGGATTAAAGCATTAAATGTAAATGTATTTTTTAAATACCACAAAAATAACGTAGTGCATTAATTTTTGTACCATGCTTTTTACACTGTACATCATCACTGTGCCGCTGCAGTACGTTTTTATTCATGGACATGTATTCTGGTTGTACTGTGATATTTTTGGAAAATACACTTTTCTGTAAGGGTGGAAATCAAGTTTGTAGTGTGTGAGAGATATTTGTGTTGTGTATCTCTTACGTGTGTGTGTGTGTGTGTGTAGAACGCTCACCTGCAGGCCCGGGTTGAGAAGTTGGAATCGTGTGACTGCGTGAAACGAAAGTGCGAGTGGGAGGGGCGTCAGATGGAGGAGGGCTCTCGTTGGTCACCTGACAGCAGCACCGTGTGTTCATGCACCAATGGGAATGTTCGGTGTGAGAACTCGTGCCGTGAGTTTGCTCCCGTTATACCATAATTATAATTCACAGGCTACAAATGATGGATAAAATTTACAGCTATAAATGTAAGTTTCTCTCTAACTGAAACTGAATATAACACATTTATCTTAAATATAAGAGCAGGATGCAAGAAGATGTGTTTGTAATATAGTTGTGCAAATTTACATCAGACTTTTATAACGCTGCTAATGTACCGTGTGAATGTTTTGAGACAGCAGACGTCTACAGAAGTTTCTCAGTCACAGACATACTTGAGTTTATTTTGTTGATAAGGTTTGCAGATGTCTGATGTGGGCAGGAACTGTGCTTGTGGAGACATCTTTCACACACACTTGATCTGATTGATTGTAGCGTAGGGGCTTTTATTCCAACACAGTCCAGCGTTTGTGTGTTTGTCACCACAGAATGCACCTTTCATGGGAACGTCTATAGCAACAGTGAGGTCTTCAGCCCAGACGACTGCTCCAGGTGCACGTGTGAGGTATCAAACAGCCTTTCATCTGCGTTGTTTGGCTGCTGTCTGCTGGCATGTTCTGATGTTCTTCTGTCGCGATGTTTTAGAATGGACATGTGGAGTGTGATGTAATCACATGCCCGTCTGTGACTTGTGGGAAAGCGTCACCACAAGTTCAACCGGGATCATGTTGCCCCAAATGCCAGACAAGTACCTACATCACACACACACACACCATACATACACAAAACACACACACATACATGATTGATGTTTTGGTGTTTATCTTCAGGATGTGAACATCATGGTGAAGTTTATGAAAATGGAGACGTGTTTTTGTCCAGATCGGACCCGTGTCAGAACTGTTCCTGCTCAGTAAGTCACATATTGGACCTCTGTACTGCAGTAAACGCTGATGTAAAGAGACCAGTTAAACGTGTGTGTTTATTTACAGAATGGCAGGGTGTCGTGTGACCCCATTCGATGCCCCCCGACTCAGTGCCCAAACCCCTACACAAGACCTGGCCAGTGTTGTCCTTCCTGCTCTGGTACAAACTCACACACAAGTCCAGAAGACTGGATCAATATTACAGTCATAACCTAAACCCATAACCATAACTAACCCCTACAATCAGAATGGGTACATAAGAATGACATAAGGGTATGTAAACCTGTAACCAGTTAACTAAATGTAACATAACCTAAACCCAACACTCTGATTGATTGATAGAAACGTTGTTCATACAGAAACACATGTTGACAAAATCAGAGTGACCCAAGAGGACTGATGATTATTAATCACAAAGTCATGGTGAAAATCTGTGTGTTCTGTCATTGTATCGGTAATGTGGTTGTTTTTTGTGTTAGTAAGTTGTGTTTTATAACATCTTGTCATCAGTGTGTGATGTGGACGGTCGTCCGTATAATGGCTCCTACAGCACCGTCGATGGTTGCCAGACCTGCACATGTCAGGTGTTTAACACACACACACACACACACACACAGAGCAGCGTGTGCTTCTCTGGAATGCAGATGAATTTTGGTGTTTGCTCAACAGGGTGGGAATCAGGCGTGTGTTGACGTGCATCAGTGTCCTCAGACGTGTCAGGACGGCGTGCGTCCACCGTTTGGCTCCTGCTGCAGGGATTGTTCTCGCTGTAACTATGAGGGGCAAGTTGTCCACGATGGAGTTTCATTTCAAGTCCCTCGAGATCCCTGCAAACACTGCGTGTGCAACGTAAGACCGCCTGTAGCTCTGCTTTGTCTTTACTGCGGCCAGTTTAAACAAGCCACAGGGATAAAACATGATATTTGTGCTTGGTTTGCTTTTAATTGTGTGTCATGGTTGAAATTGCAGTCAGAATGTTCTTACTGTTGATGTTACAGTTATTGGGCTAAACAACAGATTAAATGAAGAAGCAGATTTGTGTTCCCACATGTGTGTGTTGTGATTGTAGAGGGGGAATCTGTTGTGTAACACTGAGACATGTCCTCCGCTGCCCTGCAGTCTGGTGGAGACTGTAGGTGGACAGTGCTGTCCCAGGTGTCGAAGTAAGTGTGTGTGTGTTTCTGTGTTTGTGTTTGCATGTGTGTGTGTTTGTGTCATGATGTTTCATGTCAGGTGAAAGTCTCTATAAAAATAAAAATGTTGTTTGATTGTGGTCTGAAGGTTGTTTCCATAACAACGCACAGCATCTGCATGGCACCCAATGGAAAGACCCTAATGACCCCTGTGTGACCTGTACATGTACAGTAAGTGTTCAGCTGTCATTCAATATATATAGTGTTATATAGTGTATGTATAGTGTATTATAGTTCAGTGTATATAGTGTTGATGTTAATACTTCTCTCTCTCTCTCTCTCTCTCTCTCTCTCGCTCTAGGAGGGTCGGGTTCAGTGTGACAGTGAAAGCTGTCATGTCCCCTGCAGAAATCCTGCATCACCGCGACCGGGCTCCTGCTGTCCTGCCTGTGACGGTTGGTTTGTTGTTAGTTTTTAGTATTAGGCAGTTTTTAGTATTTGTTGTGAGCTTGTGATGTGTGCGTCTGACACACAATCCTCTCAGGCTGTAATGTAGACGGTGTGGATGTGCAGAATGGTCAGAGGGTGTCGGCAGGACGTGAGTGTGAAGACTGCTGGTGTGAGGTGATGCATGAACACAAGCGTTTTAACAGAGACATTAACAGACATTACTTGTGTGGCAGGTTTATGCTAATGGTTACAATTTGAGCACTTGGATATGATGTCAGTTTGTCTGCATGTAACCTGCAGGTTTAGGTTTCAAACAGAGATGGCTGTAGAGAGGCAAACAAAAAACAGATTGTATCTTTAATACTTTTATTATGATGTTTATTAATATAACTTGTTCTGTGATTGTACTGGAGAAATTATTCCCAACAGATAGAACAGTAGTTGTGTTTTCAGTCCCATTAACCTTTATTGTTATATTAATATATTTAAACTGTAGCATGGAAATATTCGGTGCACCCCGCACCCCTGCCCCCCCACAGCCTGTAACCACCCAGTCCAGAGACCTGGAGAGTGTTGTCCACGGTACGAGAGACTCAGCAGCACTACAGAGTGAACACACCTGAGGTGAGGTATTACATCTGCTGGTGTTAAGTGTGTGTGTGTCCATCAGGTGTGAGGAGTGCAGGTATGAAGGTCAGCTGTATGTTGACGGTCAAACATTCCAGTCCAGAGAAGATCCGTGTGTGAGCTGCCAGTGTTCGGTGAGTCTCCATCTCTTTAATACACAACACTGTCTGCAGATCTTTCAGCAGTGATGTGAATTATTGAGATTCATTAGAATACAAACTTAAAATTCAGGATTGTGTTTTACTTGTGTTTGTAGCTTTGAGATGATAAAGTGGAGATGAAACATGAATGATGTGATCTTGTGTGTTTGCAGGGAGGACAGGTGTCATGCAGCTCAATAACATCATCATGTCAGACTTCACACTGCACCCACCCGACCAAACCACCTGACCAGTGCTGCCCCTCCTGTCACAGTAACACATGCACACACACACACATATACAAGCACACAAACACACACATGCATATACATGCACACACACACACACACACACACAAACACACACAATGTTTCTATTCTGCACCTGAAACAGACAAATAAGGCTGATAATCTGGTATCACTGTTTTATAGAGTGTGAGTATGAAGGGAGGGTTTATGAAGATGGAAGTGAGTTTAGACCACCCGGGGGTGGTCCCTGTCTCCAGTGCACATGCAAGGTGAAACACACACACACACCTATGCTAAACGCATCACACAGGTATGAGCATCATCAGGAATAAAGTGTGTGTGTGTGTAGGCAGGTAATGTACGATGTCACCATGAAAGATGTCCTGCCCTGACTTGTGCAAACCCAGTTGCCCCTCCACCGAACTCCTGCTGCCCTGTGTGTTCAGGTGAGATTCTATAACAATTCTGCTGGAACAATTCACAAATCAGCTGTTCTTAGTGTTCATTCTGTGTGTGTGTGTGTGTGTAGCGTGTGTGTGGAATGGTGTTGAGTATAATGAAGGAGCCTCATGGACAGATGCAGGCAGAAGTTGTTCTTGTGTAGAGGGTCGTGTGACATGCAACTGCCCACCATCTGTCACCGACTGCCGGGGTAAGAGAGAGAGAGAGAGAGAAGACAAATGTCCAAATGCCTGAATTATAGTGACATTTAACATAATTCAGACAGAAAGAAAATTGCAGTTATTCCATCTGGTAACTTTACGGCAGGTGACAACTCTTGTGGGCAATGCCAATATAACCAGCGTGTCTATGACAACGGCCAGAGATTCACTGACCCTGATGATCACTGTAAAACATGCATCTGTGAGGTACACACACACACACACACTTACACAGACATACAAAACACACACACATAGAAAACACATACACACTTACACAGACATGCGAAACACACACAACCACAAACACACACATACACATCATTCCTTGATTCCAAAATTTTGATACAGGATGAAATCTTTCTGAAAGTGTAACACAACCTCTGTGTGTGTGTGTGTGTGTGTTTGTGTAGAATGGTCATGTGTTGTGTGCATCACCAGGTTGTGCAGCTGTTTCATGCTCTAATCCATACACACCTGCTGGAGAGTGCTGCCCCCGCTGCCCAGGTACAGATTCACAAACCACCTCATGACCTCAGACTGTATTTAAACTACAGAGTGTGTGTGTCTGTGTGTGTGTGTGTGTGTATAGCGTGTGTGTGGAATGGTGTTGAGTATAATGAAGGAGCCTTATGGACAGACGCAGGCAGAAGTTGACAAATGTCCAAATGCCTGAATTTTAGTGACATTTTACATTAAATTTGTACAAAAGTAAAACTGTGCAGTTATTTTATTATTCCATCTGGTAACTTTACGGCAGATGACAACTCTTGTGGGCAATGCCAATATAACCAGCGTGTCTATGACAACGGCCAGAGATTCACTGACCCTGATGATCACTGTAAAACATGCACCTGTGAGGTACACACACACACACACACACACACACACACTTACACAGACATACAAAACACACACAATCACATCATTCCTTGGTTCCAAAATTTGTATGCAGGATGACATCTTTCTGAAAGTGTAACACAACCTCTGTGTGTGTGTGTGTGTGTGTGTGTGTTTGTGTAGAATGGTCATGTGTTGTGTGCATCACCTGGTTGTGCAGCTGTTTCATGCTCTAATCCATACACACCTGCTGGAGAGTGCTGCCCCCGCTGCCCAGGTACAGATTCAGTGTTTTTGTAATACAGTATCTAGTATACAGTGTCTGTCTGTTTATGTTGTTCATCTAATGTTCAAACTAACATCACCGTTTATTAACTTTGTTGTTAGTTATTTCAGTAGTGGTGCTGTAATATCACCTGTATCTGCAGGATGTGTGTATGATGAGAGACATCATGTGAATGGTGCCATGTTTGAGGACCCGGTGGATCGCTGCAGAACGTGTGTTTGTCGTGATGGAACAGTGAGATGTGAGAGGAACTCATGTGAACACGTCAGCTGCCCGTTTCCTGTGCAGAGAGGCTGCTGTCCACACTGTGACGGTGTGTGTTCAGTGCTGTACTGTAAACTTACACTGAGTTTAGTGGTGTGGAGTGTGTGTTTGTGGTGTGTGTTCAGTGCTGTACTGTAAACTTACACTGAGT
>JBAJNP010015071.1:0-10316 GCA_036877545.1 Yasuhikotakia modesta | reverse complement strand
GTTTGTTAAAAAATGTTTAAAAAAGGCACGAAAAACTGTTAAATCTGATTGTTCTGTAGCTTTACACTAAAGAAGCTCTGGCATACTCCATAACTCATATGTATTTAATCTCAATTCTACTAGATAATGGAAATTTACCTCTTTAACCTGGTAACGTTTACACCCCATACAGGGCTGCAAGTCTCTCTTTGAGCGGAAGGGGAAACTGGTCAGAAAAGTGTCTCCAATTTTCATCTCCAACCTGGTTCTTAAACCCATGCAAGATCTACCACAGAACATACACTTAACTTTGAAGCAAAAGTACATATTTATTTTGAAACCTTTTTCCAACTTTAGGAATAAAAATGCAGATAGAGTCTAAAATAACATACAGTTAGTAATAATATAATCATATACCTTATAGAACATTTCTCGAAGATCATCTTTCGGGTTCATCCAGGATGCTACAGCATCACAGAAAAATATGAAGTCCTGGGGGTGGTGGTAAGAAAACAAAGATCATTTTCACTTTCATAGAGAACTCAGAGAGGCATCGGTAGGAAGGAAGTCTCACCTGCACCACACCACCGGGGTTGACTGTGATCATGGTGCAAATTCCCCGGAAGGCGGAGTCTTTTTCTTCATTATCTCTTATATTGCGAAGAGATGTGCACCTAGTGAGGGGAAGAACCCATCTTTAAATAACAAGCCTGTGTGATTACTTTGCAAGTGGATTAACACAATTAATGCAATATCATGACTACCACCTCAGAGCACCTTGGGACGATCAAAAGTTTTAGCACAGAAATTGGTCAATTGAGAAAATTAAATTTATCTTTAAGTTCAAGGAATTTTGTGTTTACCAGAAGAGCTTCATGTGATGCAATACTTCAGAAATGTAGTTTTTAATTATTAACATTATTATGCATGTATGTTCTTTAGGGAATTATCATCTGTGTTTGCCAGGTACATTGCAAGCACTTCAAATCTGCATTGTTATGAAAGCTATTTTTATCTTTTTTATGCTATCCTACCCTCTATACTTGAATTTCATTATTTACTATTACTTTTTAGGACAAATTTTTAACAAGTATTTGTTGATACAGCACCCTGTATTAAGCCAGCGTCTACTTTATAAAGTTGCAAATTTGGGAAAAGGCATTCTGGGATTGAATCATGCAGCATAAACGTCTATTTAATGGGGAGGAAAATGCTTTATTTCAACAAGCTTTTCTATTTCTCTCCTTTGTTTATTGAACTAGTTGCTTTCCTAAAACCAACAAGCATTTGATATTATCCCATGCACTCAATTAGTTGTTAGATAGCGACAATAAAGACGAAAACAGTGAAAACTGAAATAAATCAATTGAGAATACATGAAGGTGCTACTGAGGCAAATTAAACGACAAGACCTAGGGACAGGGTTAGTCACATGGTTGGCAATGATTTAGACTGAATCATACAGAACAGAGAGAGTAAGCTGAAGGGATATAGAAAGAGAGAGAAAGGGAGAGAGAGGGAGAGAACAGAGGAAAAGAGGCTGCACTCAAATGTCTTCTTGAACAGACCTCCTGCCTATCTTTTGCATTTGTTTTTTGCAAACACAGATCAGACTAAAAACATACAAACACTACGCTAGCAAAACCTGATTGGTTGTTCACATAACTGTCAACTCTTATATATTAGGTTCAGTCCCAAACAAGACCACAAGATAGGCAGGGGCCTTTTCAAGAACACTGGAAAAAGGTTAGAGAGAGTGCATGAGAGAAAGAGAACTACTGGAAGAAGAGAGAAAGAAGATAGACAGAAAGAAGAAATGAATGAAATAAAAGATTGAATAATACACACCAGGGTCTTATAAACTGCTGTAGCATGGGTGCCACCTCTTGAGGACAAACGTAACCAAGACGACCAATTGTTATTGCTAAGGTAACGCAATCACGGTTATACAGCACCAAACGCCAACCAAGACATGAGCGAATGAGGGGGGAGGAGAAAACAAAAAGAAACAAACAAACAAACAAACAAACAGACAACTCAGAAACGGAACTCAACAGAATCTGTGTATGAGAATAAACACAAGATTTCACTAGTGCTCTTCACAGCCCCAGACTACAGGGTCAAATATAAAATATGACACTAAAAAAACATACATTTCGTTTAAGGGAGGAGTCTTAGAAAACACAGCTTCACTGCAGGTCAGAGTTAGCAAAAAGCTTGTGAAGATATTGATACTTGATGAATGTTGAAAGATGAATGTTACATAAGAATTATTGCATGTTATGGATCAATTTTGTTGCAGCTCCTTATGCTTCAAAACAACTTGTTTCCCAAGATTTTCTCCCTTAAACTCACATTTTTTTTTCAGTAGAACAGAAATGTTTTTTCTTTCTTTCTGTCTCTTTTGTTTCTTTAAGAAATGCATTTTACGCCAAGCGAACTACATGAAGAGGACAAGATTCCACCAGGATCTTAAGAGGCACAGAGGAGGGAGACCTAAGTTTAAGAGACACAAAACTATGCAACATTCTCATTAAAAGACAGGCATTTATGAACAGTCCAATGAGACATGCAGAAAGCAGATGATTGGCTCATTAGAGAACGCAGTTCAGTGCAGGATAGGCCGATTTATAAATAGTAATTTAAGTGCTGTATAAACTGTATAAACCAAAATGTAACATTATATAATTGCCGAAAACGCATGAAAATTGAACATGAATCTCCTTTTTGTAATAACATTACTGATCATACACTTGAAACTAACAAAAATGGTGCAAGTTAAAGTTATGTATTTGCTTATGTTATCTATTTTCCTTAAAAAGCTTTAACATTTTTGATGTCTTTGTAATTGAAAAAGTGAAGATATCAGCAATCCTGCATCAAACGTTAGCCGTCCTTAACTAAACAACATTCAACATCTATTGGCAGATATGCATTCACATTGAAAAAGAAAAGTTAACTAAAAACAACAGAAATAAACTGACAAACAGGAACACATCTACAAGTACCCTTGTTTCTGTAAGTGTTTGTTGAGAACATTACACTTCATCCTCATTTCTGATTTCAAACATCACTGTGGGCGGCCATTATGGCTCAGGCCAAAGCTTTAATTAAAGCTGGCCAATCAGAGTGGAGTTTAACTGGGATACAATTGGCTAGATCCAGGTGCTATACATTCATCTAAACACCAGAAAAGATTTAGATCTTAGTTTAGTCTTATCTAAAAAAATGAAGACTATTTAAGATTTAAGTTAAAACTAAAAACATTCAAATGAAAGAACAAAAGAACTTGATAATCCTCTCAAAGCTGGCTTACAGCTAAAAGATGGTCTATATTCTTCATTGTTTGTAATCTCATTAATTCATGCTTAAAACTTCATTACAATCATGACACCAATATTAATTCTTAAAAGCTACCACAGCATTATTAATCCTCTTCAGTCAATACCACAGCTGAACAGTTACAAGGTCTGTTATATTTATATGTAAAGATAAACTATGCTAAAGAAACTCAGCTTAACATAGAATTGCTAGAATAAATATATTTATAGTTTTAAGTTACCTTTAATCTTTATCAAACCTTGTAAGGTCCAACTCCAGGACTTTGTATGGAGATTAATAAGCACTAAAAATAGGGGCCGGGAGAGTCTGGGAAAGGAGGGGGCAGAAACCTCTCATGAGGGGTCAGTCTGGTCTAGTACCCCTCAGATGGTACCTGTATTTTCCAGAAGAGTCTTGGGTGTGTTGGGTCTGTTAATGATCTCCACCAGCTGCTGTAGAACCATCGGGACATACGGTTGCATCTCAGAACCTGCATAGAGACGAAATGATCAGAGATGACAAACCCTGGAGGACATTATAAAACCTTTTATTCATTGAAGTCACACAACGGAATGTAAATGTGTGGGAAAGTCATGCATTTATACTGTCTGATAAGAAAACAATATAACGACACTCACCCATTTGAATAGATATTTCTCCAATGGCCCATGTTGCATTGTTGCACACAGATATCAATTCTGGGTTCAGGTTTGTGCCCAAGATAGGCATGAAATTTGCTTGGGGAAAAAACAAATGCAAAGAAAGGTTTCAGTAGCAGAAGATAAAGCAGTCAACAGAAAGGTTTAATGTGATACAGTGTCAGTAAATGTGTCTTGCTGCATACCAATGCAAGGTTTGACATGCTGAAAGCAGGCTTTGGTCAAATCTCCCAACAGGGCAAAGGAACTCTGCCGAACCTCTGGCATTTTATCCTGAAAAAATAAGAGATCCAAATGTCACCATTTTTACAGCAAACAAGGTGACAACAGTTTCTGCAAGTCCTATGTTATAACAAACAAGGCAAAAATATATTACACTGAAATGCCTTGTATTGACATGTGAATAAATTATTAGAAGTATATTTACAATTACTATTATTACATGCTGAGCATGTAGCAATATATTTTGAGATTTCCTTTTACAAAGGACATAAAATGCTACCTTAGAATTTGACCCCAAAAAATCTTAGCAGTAGATTAGTAAAGTTGTCCATTTACAAACTCCTGGAGGGCCAGTGTCCTACTAAGTTTAGATTAAACTTTAATTAAACTCTCCTGATCCAGCTAATTAAGGTCTTCAGGATTACTAGAAACGTCCAGGCAGGTGTGCTGGAGCTAGCTGGAGCTAAACTCTGCGGAACACATATTTGCCCTCAAAGAGCCGAGTTTGACACCTCTGACCTACACTTTTTTAACAGGAAAGTGCCTCTCAAATGTTTCTGGCTCTGTGCTACAAAGCCACGGTTTTGTATTTCTTGTGGTTACCTGCATGCACTGGTACATAAGAGTAAGAATGTTGCTACGGGCAACCAGTTGTTCTATGTTTCCGCCGAGACCCTCTGCTAATCCGCTAAGCAGATCCAAAGCCACAATCATGAAATCTTTATCAGGAGCTTCATAGAACTCAGGCTGAGTCTGGTGGAGCTGTGAGACAGAACAAAACCTTTATTAATACTTCAGTCAATAATTAAACCCAATGCACCAATATTAGGCACCACATATGTAATTGTACATATTTACAAAAAAACTGTTTAATGTGATAATATGCATATTGTTGCTGTTGTCCTGTAATCAGCTGACTGTATTACAATGAAATGATGTTGTGTGTGTTTGGACTTTTACCACAGCTTGGGCCAGTGTTTTCTGGACCAGATTGACACAACGCTGGTAGACAGGTTCACAGTATGGCAGGAAGCCACTCTGAAGAGCGGTGGCCACAGATGAGAGACACTGCATGAGAAATAAAGGTACAGTTACACACAGTCTGTATTCTGTTCAGTAAAGAAACATAAATAATACAATTTATTTGCCTCCAGTAAGGGAAAGAGGTCTTTATCTTCATCCTTCAGCTGGTTCCATTTCTGAATCAACGGTGGCATCAACATCTGAATATATTCCTGCAGCAGAGTACAGTTATGTGAAAGTGTCTAAAAGATACAGGTTCACAAAACATACACAAAACATAAGTGCTGGAGTGTTTGTGCAATTACTGGTTTATTCAGATGGTGGCCAACAGAGTCAGCCAGAGTCCCAATGGCATCGTAAAGGATGAGTAAGTTCTTGTGCTGGTATTTGCTGAAAGCAAAGACTAATGTGTCCAAAATATAAGCAAGATATGGCACCAGTTCTGTGCACGCCTCTTCCTCAAGGGTCGCAAAGGCACTAAAAATAGAAGGAAGGAATCTGTTACTAGGCAGACAAGCTGAGTATTTTAATCTTTTTATTTCATGAGGTCTTAAACGAGGTGACGTATTGCAATATTCTCACCTGCAGGCAGCCTCTTGGACACGCTTGTTGCTGTCTAGTATGCGCTTGAGCAGTTCGGTCATGAGAGGTTTGAGGTAGGTGTCGGGGGGCTGACTCACCACCCAATGAGCATAACGGCTCAGAGTCCAGCAGGTGATGGATCGAACCAGCGCCTTCTTATCTGACAGGCACTGTACCAAATGAGGAATTAACTCAGGCAGGTAGGGAATCATGCCCTGCATACAGCCTATGGGAGAGAGTTAGAGAGTATGAAAATGAGAAAGAGAGAGAGATAAAAAGAGAGAGAGAGATGAAAAGAGAGGGAGAGATAAAGAGAGGGACAGGAGAAAAAGAGAGAGAGACAAGAGAAAGAGAGACAAGAGAAAAAGAGAGAGAGAGCTTGTCAGCAAGAAAATACAAGATCATGTGGTTCGAATGCAAGAAGATTATAATGAATTTAAATACCTTCAGCAATGGCCCCCAGCACAAGTATGCCAGACTCTTTGATAAGCCACTCTGGATGGAAAAGCAGTTCCTTCAGTAGAGGAAGAATATGTAACAGCAGATCATCTCGGAAAACGTTTGCCAGGACATCCAGTGCAGCTGCAGAACATTTTCCTACACACCCAAAAACAATCACGACACATGCGAGTCAGTGGTTGGATAGAGTTCAGGAAGAATTGTGTCAAGACTTAAACACAAAAAATCATGAATTTGACATTTGAACACTCTCTTACTCAAGTTCCAGTCCGAGATGGTTTCATCATCATCCAAATCATCTTCATCATCATCCTCATCCTCAATGGAATCTCCACCCTCATGCTGCTGGGCAACGGTACGTGAGCGATGGAACCTCGGGCGAATGTCTTGCTCGTTGTCTGGAATTGCTTCATCTTCCTCAACATCACCCTGAAAATGAGTTAAAAAAAATGAATGGACATTTATAATGTTCCTGACGCTTAAAGCTAGAAATAATAGCTAATAGATAATTGTTAATAGATAACATTTCATTTTAAATAATATATAAGAATATATAATAGAGGGAGAAACTACCTTCAGCAGGATTATGTCAATCTCAGAGTATTTCATTCCATTGACAAGTACTGGTGTCAATCTGCAGCAAAAAAAAAGACTTGTCTGTAGCCCAAAGTCTGTCGCCCAAAGTCTCTTCAAGCTCAAAGATGCAAATACTTTAATTGGCATGACTTGATTTCAATGCATTTATGTTAAAGGTTTTGCTGAGGTTTCTCAAACCAAACTGTAGTGTGTGAGTGAGGACTCACTTAGGTAGGTGTCCACACAGAACCTCCTTACACACTGGCTGCTCAGCAAGTGTGAGCCAGAACTCACAGGCTTCCAGGGCCACATTCTCATCCTGGTCCTGCGTCCTCTGCAACATGTACTGAAACACACAAAGGATGAGGGGAATTGTGGGAAATCTGAAGACGGGGTCACCACACACCAATTCCACAAGAGGCTGCTGTTGCATCAATTCCTAGTGCCTCTTTGGCACATCTGATAATAGAAATATTTATAATTTATATTCATAAAACATTTAAAATACATGATAATGTATGATAACTAATTCCTGTAAGGCATGGTACACACATAAGTAGCAGAGTTTTACATGTATTGCATTAGGTAAAGAGGTAATTATGACCTTTTATGGTCAAAGGGGCGTGGTCTAACCTCAATTATGTTGTGCATGTGAGGCAGGAGACGATCTAGACGAACTTCTAAAAGCATGACTAAAGCTCTGCACACGTTCTTCCTCACTTCTGGCTCCTCATCAGCTGCCAGTGCAAACAGGTTCTATGGCAAACAGAAACATGCACATAACCATACAACACGCATCACCATCAATGCCTGGTTAACGTTTCAGTAACTGTGATGCCAAAAAAGAAGTTTTGAAGGTGGTTGGTTTTGAATGTGGTCTTCATACCTCAATGAATGGATCAATGTGCAGCATCAGGGCCTGTGTTCTACTGATGATGAACTGGTTCACACAGGCAATAGCATGTGACCTACAACAGACCATAGTCATAAACACATATAATCAAGTCTTAACAATTTCTTGGTGAACTGTCGGGGTATTATTGGGATCAACTAACTGAAGATCAGAAAAGAATTTAAATAAAGGTGAGATTAGCCTCATTTTAGGGCCATTTATGGCCTAAGTAGGTGGCTCATAAACTAGTGGTCTCAAATCATGTTTTAATATGACTAGGAACCAGCCGAGCAACTGCTATTGAGATGACTGGAAATGGTAACAGATAGGTCTCTGCAGGTATCATAGACTCAAGTAAGCTGTCATTTAAACAAACGTGTGCTCCATCAGGAAACATAGGTTTGGATTGACCTACCTGATTTTGGGGCTGCTGTGCTTGAAGAACTGAAGGAACTTGGGGATCATCACATTGAGAGGGCGGTCCAACATGTCACTGTCCAGGATCTCAGCAGAGTCCTCACAGATCTTTTGCAGTGCTCCGAAAGCCCCCTAAAACAACACTCTATAATTAATGCCTTCCTGTCACACTAAATGTACATTTTTAATCATTGGAACTCTTCCATATTAATCAACACAGCTGTCCTAACAAGCCGCGAGTGTCAGAGAGTGACAAGCCAACACTTTCAATTGACAGATGCTTAAATCCTATTTTCTGGCATGAAATGCAGCTACTCGTGATTAAAAATCTAATGGAATTTATCTGCTGTTGCCTCAAGCTCAGAGCTGGTCCATTGAGGCAAATTACAAGGATGCATGCACATTTAACACGGTGTAAACACAGTGTCTTTCCTTTGTGAAGTCAATTTAAGCAAAACTGTGACCAATAATGGGCACAGGTAATAACTGGTCACAAGCAATAACTCAAACCAGATCAAGATCTGACAGGATGCTTTTAGCACAAAAACACCAGTACTGGAAATTCCCATTAACCGCTTGTTGCACTAGCTTTGGGCCATGGTTATTGTTGAACACTGCCATCGACCAGTCAAGATGTTCTATCAAAACAACCTGAGAACAATCCAAATCCTTAGGCAAAGGCCCACCCTTGCATATCACACTCCCTCACAGACATTCCACCTGTAAGAAATCTAATCAGGTCACGAGCACAAACGGCACCATGGCAACGAGCTGTCTGGCCTGGCGGTCGCCATGGCAACTGCATCCACTGTCAGCTTGCACTTGCTTGGAGACAGCACATTTTAAGTTGGAAAGCAGAGAGAAATCAACACAAAGAGGAAGCCTTCAGTCTTTTCAAGGTCAAAATAAACATACAAAGAACACACAGAACATAACATCCAACAAAAACACAGTTTCCATGGATGTCTATGTCTATAAACACAATCTGTGCAGGTTTGAGTTTGTAGATTTATTTAATTCTCAAGCTAACAAGGAGTGCATTATCTAGTGGAAATGTTGACACACAGACAAAACATTACAGAAATGCATATCTTTACAAATTAAAATTATGCAAAATTTAGCGCTCACATTTTTCTCTTGTTGCTAGTATATACAAACAATTCTACATGCTAGCATTCACATATTATATTATATAGCTATTATAATTGTGTTAATTTCTGTTCCACTGTGCTCAAATATCAGTCAATGCTGGGCGTGACCTCTTTCAGCCAATAAGCTGTAACTCATAAAAGGTCATGAACGTCTTATGACCGTGTCACCTAGCTAACATGCCATCTCTGCATGTTAAACCTATTAAAGAGTATAAACCCACTCTACACCAATGCTAAATAAAGTCATCACTAACATTCTGGAAATGACTGGGGTCCCTCAGCCAGGGTCTCTTCAGACTTCCTGAGGAGTCATATTCCACAACAAAACCAGAAGATCATAGCGCACATCTCTAGGTTGCTTGCAACTTTTCAATGTATGATTTCTATACAGATGACTCACTGTGCATTTAAGGTATACAAACAGAATGTGTTCCCTGGGATCTGCACCCATGACCTTGGCATCATGATGCATGAAGAGGCTTGTGATTCTCTTACTCAGCATGCGAGCGTGTCGTGGTGTGCATGTGACTTTGGAATTAGCTTCTTGTAGGATTACACTAAAGCTAACTGCATTTTGCTCAGGGCCATAGACACTACTATATGTAGCTGCATATTCTTAATACTCAGACAGCTCGCTGCATAAGGAATTGTCATCATGAGGAGGCTGTGTGACATTCCCCGGACATAATCACTAGTGTAACTTGACACCCAATGAGTCTGCGTCAATTAGCTTTAACAAACCAAAAAACAATGTTACAACAACATATTTAAAATTAGGGCTGTCAGTTTAATGTGGTGTAATTAAAAGAAATAGCTTGTTGTAATAGGTAATAATTTATTTTTCCAATGACCTACCATATGGGTAAATATCATAAAGAATTGACTAAAATCAGACAAATTCATGTTTTCTGCTTTAATGCAAAAGCATGTTTAGTCGAACCCTGGTTGCTGATACAGACAATTTACCTCACTAAACAACACTCACAGAAAGCAGGTGCAGAAATTTACATGAAATGTTCTAAAACAGATTGATCA
>JBAJNP010015070.1:0-10317 GCA_036877545.1 Yasuhikotakia modesta | reverse complement strand
TCTCTCTCTCTCTCTCTCTCTGTCTCTCTCTCTCTGTGGTGATGGTTTCCTGTGTCTGGCCTGTCACTGCGCGTCTTACACGCGGCAGATGTTACTGTGAGCTGGACGTTTGTTCTCGTGTCCCTCACAAACCATGTGGTTTTCAGAGAGGCTTTGTGTTCCCTTCCGCAGTCCTCTGCGTCTCCTCTGCGCGTCTCCTCTGCGCGTCACGCGCGTCTCCTCTGCGCGTCTCCTCTGCGCGTCACGCGTTTGGTAAAGCTATACTAGCACAGAGCTGGAATGTGTCACAGATCTCACTGGACAGATTTGAACAGTGACTACAGTTTAATAATAAAGGGTTAAATAAGGGCTTTAATGAAACAAGAGAATAAGTTGAGATGCTGGCAGGGTGTTTACACGCATCAGATGAGCTCTGCCTGTCTGCTGAGAGAAGCTCCACCATAGCGTTTCTGATCCATTACAATCTGTCAGTACATCACATTTGTACGTCACATTTGTTCTTCTTTTTGCATTCTTGCATGCGGAAATGACATGACTGAAAGCAGCACCGCCAACGCCCCTCAACTACTGAAGGCCAGAAACCAGCGCACACTTCATTACCTCAGCCTACCTCTTACCAGATCCTGTTATTTTGACAGATGGAAGCTGGTTCTTCATCAGTTATGTGTCTTAAAGGCATAGTTCACTCAAAAATGAAACTTCTATCATCATTTACTCACTGTTGTGGTCTATCAAACATGTTTTTCCCTTTCATTGTGTTTTGTAGAAATGCAACATCAGCTATTTTAAAATGCCTTACAGAACATCTCAGGATTTAGTGTACAGATGAGCTGTGTCATAAGAAAGCTCAGGAACGGACCTGACGTGAGGAGAGAATAAGAGTTCAGGCACCGCAGTAGCTGTAACATGTTCTCTGCCTGCGGTTTCAGCCTCACTGTGACACATGACAGGAAGTTGCTGCTGAAACATTTCTTGTTAAGTCATGTGTTTGAGAAACAGAGGGGATATTTATGTGTTTTGTGGGAGATTTTATTGATTTTGTTTGTATTTGAAAGCATCTTGCATGAAGATCATGGTCTTGAGCCATAAAAACAAACATTTTTGAAATGTTATTAACCACATTAAAATCAAGTCATATTCTGCATCAAATATAAACATGAAAGAAAGTGTTTATTGTTTTCAACAGCTTATTTTAAAGTAGATTTGTATGTGGACGGCAGCAGAGGAATTAAACAAATTCAGCAAAGTATTAAAGTTTTAGAAAAGAATCTGCTTTAGGCGTTTGGCGCTGGGTGGAAGCGACCATTGTACCACAGTCAGTCTGTGTCAATGGGTGATTTTTTTTTAAACTTTAAAATATTTAAGCTTAAATAATTTATTTTCCAAAGACAAGAAATGAGGCCACAGTGCAAGTATGATACATGAAACGTTTAAAGTATTGATTTATGGTTCTTTATGCTCTCAATATGAAACTTCCTGCAGCAGGATCGTGTTGGACAGATTAGCTGTTTAAAAGGGATTTGTTGTAAATTGCTTGAATTTAATTTATTTTGAAGTTTGTTTGAGATTTATTTTAGTTGAAGTATGTACAAAGCTTTAAACTTGAGAAACAACCTTTATTTAAAAAAGTCCACTAACTAAGATTGTTGTTATTGTTGACTGATAAAAGTATGTAATAAAATAACTAATAAAAGTTCTACTGACATTCCATAATTAGCAGGGGAAGCCTGCTAGACCTTACAGAGCTTGTGTCTGTATAATCATAGCTAGACTGAGTATTATCAGCTCAAACAGCAGTGGGTTCAATTCTACGGAATACGTGACCTGTAAATGTGGAGCAGTCAGATCAGAGTAAACTGAAGCACTTTGAGAAGGTAGATCTTGATGTGTGCTTTGTGCAGGAGCAGCCGAAGATCATTGAGCCGCTGGACTATGAGAACGTGATTTTCCAGAGGAAAGCTCAGATCCACAGCGATCCACAGAGAGACCTGCTGCTGTGGCCAGCTGATGATGTGTCAGTAAGTCTGAGGGGGAAACGACACATTATCAGTCCCTAATAATAAAGCAAAACCAGCTGCACTCTGAACGACATCAAATGTTTGTGCCTCACTAACGCATAAATGTAAATCAATGGTGCTTGATTGCAAGTGAACAAAACTGGACACAATATAGGAATGATTATATTTATGGGCTTGGTGATATTATTGTGTCATTTATTGTAGGAGTCACGGATCAGTCATCAAAGGAGAACCATCTTTCCTTCAGTTCCTCAAAATGCTGAAAAAGAAGCAAAAAGCCTGTTTGCCAGAGAGGTAAAATCCAACTTATTCAGTTATAATAACATTTCTCAGGGCCAAAACAAAATGGTTACAGCCCTCCATACTAATAACATTTCATATTAACTGGAGTTTGTATGTGTTTGTGTGATTAACATTCATTGGCAGTGCATTAAGATGTACAACACTGACTGGCATGTCATCAGCTATAATTATGAGTCTTACTCCGGAGATTTCCGGATGCTGCCCTGGTATGTTGGAACTGTTTTTTTTGCCAAAGGTTTCTCCGTGTTGTTTCCAACGTTTGTGTAAGCGGCTTTTTCTTCATTTCAGTAAAGGAACAAAGACAGAAAAACTTCCAAGTCAAGTGTTTGAGGTGGACGAGGGAGAGGAGGTATGAGGAAAACATCAGAACTACCTCATTCACCACAGCAAAGCATTTCTGAGATGACAAATCAACTGTAGTTTATTTAGGTTTTCAGCCTCCTTTAAAATGTTCACTTCCACCAGGAATGTATTGTGAAATTACACAGTCTGTTCCTGTTACAGTGTTTCTCTCTTTCTGTGTGTCGTTGTTGTAAATATTGAGCTTGTGTGAAGCTGTGTGAATGTTGAGGCTATATCGAGATGCAGCCCAGGCAGACAGCAAAGGCTCAGTACATGATACTTGACTGTGCTATTATTAGCTACACACCGTAATATCCTCAGACCAAGATATGGTTAAACAGTAAAGATGACTGTGTTTGTACAGTGTGATAAATCTATCTATCTATCTATCTAATCTATCTAATCTATCTATCTAATCTATCTATATATATACACACACACACATTTTAATAAATTAGCTAAGTGACTGTAGAGGGGGAGAGGGTTCAAGCAGTTTATCAACCTCAGAGGGGCTGTTAAGATCTGAGAGAGAGAGACTGAGAGAGGAATGAGAAATGTTGGAAGAAAGAGAGAAGGGCATTTGAACAATTATATTACAGTGGAGAGCAAGAGAAAAGCACATTCATAAAAGACAGCAGACCACTTCAGTTAGATAGGATTACACACACACACACACACACACACATTTATGGTAACTCCAGTTACAAACTCAATCCATGATTGATGTCTTTTTGAATACACAGTTTGATTTCCTTTAAAGCCATTTCAAGTTTGTGTGTCTTTGTGTGGTAGGACTCTGCATCTCTGTGCTCTCAGAGAGGGGGGGTAATGAAGCAGGGCTGGCTGCAGAAAGCCAACATCAACAGCAGCCTGTCTGTGTCCATGAAGGTGAGTGGAATTATGGGAAATGAGCTGTCACACAGCAGTCATGCTGCTGATGAGTTCATATATTATAAATATAACATTCCAGTAAAACTGATAGTAACTCAATATAGTATGAGAATACGTTTGAAGGTAAAGAGATGAACATGTTTATTTGCAGGTGTTCAAGAGGAGATATTTCTACCTATCCCAGCTCCCCGACGGCTCCTACATACTGAACTCCTACAAGGATGAAAAAAACTACAAGGACACAAAAGGCTCCATCTATCTGGACTCTTGTATAGATGTGGTTCCGGTACCATTCTTTCAGCTCTGTCCATATCAGTGAACAGTCTGTGCAGATGATTAGGGTTGATAGCAGTAATTGTGACTGGCTGTCAGTCAGTGTAGTTCTGTCTGATTTTTGACATCAGATTTGGCTCAACAGCCTGTTCAGGTAGAAAAGACTTTATTTAAAAGGTGTCTCAGGATGTCGGTAACAACCGGAGGAATCTGATTTACTAAACGTCCACTTAACTTGGTAACAAGCAGCGTTACAGTGTCATCAGTGACTGATGTGGCATGTTTCTCTCAGTGCCCTAAGATGCGGCGTAACGGCTTTGAACTGAAGATGCAGGAGAGATACAGCCACTATCTGGCAGCGGACAGCGAGGCAGAGATGGAGGACTGGGTGAACACGCTCAAACAAACCTTACTGAGCACGTCAGACGACCGGAGGAGTGGATCAGAACCCTCCGAAGGTACATAACTGACTAAACACACACATCCATAAAGCAAATAAACGGGTTTATGTCACAAGCATACAGGCACATCTGCACACATTCTAGCAGACACAGGAGCATTTAAGCTCACTGACTGCAGCAAACTGAGGTCAAGTGCTAAGTGATGTAATATTTCACAGGTCACCTCATCGCAAGATTATAATGCTACAGTTTTCACTAGCATCGATTCCCTGAGACTCCATCAATACAGTGATACTGTTTGCATGTGTTAACTGTTTAAGTCTTCTTTCAATGGTCATCTAGCAATTATAAAGTTACTAACTTTAGTACCTATATGGTTTTCTGTTAAACCATGTTATTTACAGAATGTAAAAGAATCACAGAATCTGTGGAAAAGAACAACAACAGTTCATATTGACAGAAATAAAATGAATTGATATTTTAGTGTGAACTGTATTAAAGCTATTAAAGAGTCTCATTACATCATCATCCAAGAGCAAATGATGTCACCTTCAAAATATTAGCAGCCGTTTCTAATTTGCTGTTCTCACTGTCGTTTCTGAACGCAAACTTCATAGCTGTCAGCCACAAACCAAATAAAACTAACTTTTTTTATAAAGAACAACAAATAGGGAAACTCTTCTTTGTTCTGAACTACTTCCTGAAGAGGCACATGCTTCCTGTTTTGCTAGTCACAAACGTTATATAAATGTGTTTGGTTGTAGTGAGTTTTTAAAACCTGCAGTTTTTAAATAGAAATGAGCAGAATGTTAGAATAAGAGTTCAGGTGCTGTGTGTGAGTGTGAGAGTGTGTGTGTTTGTTTTTGTCTATAAAAGACAAACTGCTGATTTCTGAGTAAATCATTTCTCTTTGTCAGATGTGTGTTTTAGATTATTGAATGGTTTTGTTCACATGCAGGAGTCATTTTTGTCTGCTTTAAATAAGTATACTTATGTTTTACTCGCTGTGTGTTTGGCACTGATGGTGCTCTTATTTTAAGACCTTCTATGAGGAAATGAAACTTAATAAATTTAATAAATTTTAATAAATTTAAGAAACGCTTCTGAAACCTTTTCTGTGTGTGTGTGTGTAAAATGTAAACATATACTCTGTTACAGATTGTTAAATAAATCTCAATCTCGTGCACAGATGATGACAGCAGCAGTCAGGGGAAGGCTGAGATCGCGGCTGAGGGCTTCGGTAGGAGCCTTTATCCAGAACTCATGAAGGTACTTCAATCATTGGGCTGTGGTAAATAAAAGCGGCTTTGTTGTGATGTTATTGCTTGACCCAAAATGGTCAGATCCTACCCTTCATTCTTTTTCATAAGATGTGTGTGTATTTCCTTGCATGTCTTTAACATCTCTGCAGTATGCCAGAGAAACAGAGCAGCTGAATAAAATGAGCAGGAATGAAGGCCGGCAGAAAATCTTCTGTCTTGATCCTGAATCACAGGTGGGTTCATCACAGTTCTGTTCATTACATCACAGTTCTGTTCATTACATCACAGTTCTGACGAGAATCAACACATTATGTTCAGAGATTAGATTTCTCCGGCATTGAGGCTGACGTGAAGCCATTTGAAGAGCGTTTTGGAAGAAGAATTATGGTCAGCTGTCACGATTTGACCTTTAGTCTGCAAGGATGTGTCAGTGAGAAGACTGATGGAGTCTTAACCAATGTGAGTGACCACTGATGTGGACATCTTTCCCTTTAGTGTCACGTTTTTGCTGTGGTACACTAGCGTTCTAAAGCAGGTTTAATTCTAAAGTTCACATCGATGGCTGGGACCCTCTGTGAATTCTTGATTGTTCTCTGACCATGACAACTAGATCATATCAGCTGACAAAAATATCTTTTTGTTCATCACACAAGAATATTTAGCCCACAAAGTCAAAATCACTGACTTAACAGACTCTCTTCTGCAGCTGATATTGATGTAATCTCACATTTAAAGAGTAAATTATGAATCAGTGAGACACTGATATGACAACATTATTTAGCTCTTGTCACTTTTTTTAGACTAACATCTAATAACAGCTGGGACAATGTACTGTAAGTTATTCCTGTTTAGAGGGTTCTGTTTCGAGTTTATATACAGAATGTCTTGGATGTTTTGGTTCCTGAACCCACCCAAACATCTTCAGATATGGTGTAACTAGGTGTAATTACTGTGTTCTGATTTTCCAGGTTGAGCCGTTCTTCATTAGCCTAGCATTGTTTGATTTGTCCAAAGGCTGTAAGATCTCAGCCGACCTCCACGTTGACCTCAATCCTCCATGTGTGAGGGAAATGCTTCTAGAAGCTTCTCCTCAGACAGCAGCAGAACTGGAAACAGGAGACGCCACTGAAAGGGTCAGAGTAGGTGGGCATGGACTGCCGGTTCTCCAGAGGGTAGCCGAGCCTCTCCTGCGCTTTCCCACTCAGGTAAGAGCTCACAATGTTAAAATCAGAATATTTTAAAGTATAAATTGAGCAACTTTACACTCAAAGTCACAATGAAAAGTTGCGACAGCCGTCCCTGTGGTACAGTGGGAACGGCTTCAGACTTGATTTTGTTTATGGGAATTGGTAGAAACTGCCTGGTCATTACATGGTGACTATAGTGCTGCCCTCATGCAAGCGTACATTGTTTTAATGTTAAATATGTTAAATATAACTGTTATGTTAGTAACATTAAAACAAAGTGTGGTGTAGAGCCTGTGGAATCTGTGCAGAACTCACTGTCCCACTAATACTGCATGTATACTGTAAATGTAACACTACACTGGTGTTTTGGTGGTTGTCAGGGCAGTGTGGTTTTTGGTACATTGTTCTGGGTGGTTGCTAAGACATTGCTTTGGGTGGTTGCTAAGATATTGCTTGGTGTTGGTGAGAGAGCTTTGAGCAGTTGTTTAGTGGCTGTGTGTTAGTCCATCTCATCTCTACTCTGGATCTTAGACATGGTTTAATGTCCATCTTAGACAGATTTATGTTCCAGCTGGAGGAAACCTTTGCATACACACCTACCAAGAGAGAGTATTCAGTTGATTACATTGTGACAGAAAACATGTGCAGCATGCTGAACATTTCTGTGAATAACTGGCAACCCTGGCTGCAGACAATGCTGAGAGGGAAGCTCTCTGTGCTTCTAACAGAAAGTCAGTATAGTTTCAGTTAGCAGCTAGCAGTCTGACAGTAGTCATCATTTAGCACTGCTGTCATTGTTCCTCTTCATTGCGTTTCTGCTGACAGGTTTTACAGGCCTAAAATCCCATTCCTATAAATGTTCTAGGCAAAACGTCATAAAATAGATAAAAGAAAATGTCCAGTTATAGTAATGACACAATTCAGCGCTCACACCAGCGCTCAGATCGGCGCTCACACCAGCACTCACATCAGCACTCACACCAGCGCTCAGACCCACCACATGTTCTTTTGTGTTGTTCAGGGGATCTTCTCAGTCATCAACCCTCACAGAAACATCTTCCTGCTGGCGCGAGTGGAGAAGGTTTTACAGAACGGCATCACTCACTGTGCCGAGCCCTACATGAAGACCTCAGACGCCAGCAAGGTCTGCTGCAGCCACACGTGCTTAGAAAAACAGAACCAAACGAACAGAACATGTTCTTAAGGGTTGCATCATTAAGTTATAACCTATCACACGTGTCACATATAAAGTAATGAAATGTTGTTTTTATTATAGTAACACGTTATATGTTAGTGCCTGCAGGGCGTACTCTTTAGGTTAAAGTAGCTCCAGAATGATTTGTAACACGTGTCTGATTTACAGACAGCACAGAAGGTAATGAAGACTGCCAAACAGACGTGTCAGAGACTGGGTCAGTACCGGATGCCCTTCGCTTGGGCTGTCAAGTAAGCCACACAAACTCTCACTCATGTCCTAACAAGCATCAGATGTTCTGTTTTACAGAACTGATGTTTGCTTTCTCCTCAGGCTTCAGGTAGCTTGTGAATATGAGGGTGTTTTGAGTGCTTGTGTGTTTGTTTGTCCAGACAGGTGTTTAAAGACGCTCAGGGCACTGTAGAGACGGACGGGAGGTTCTCGCCGCTCTACCGTCAGGAGAGCAGTAAGATCTCCACAGAGGATCTGATCAAACTGATGACAGAGCTCAAAAAGTGAGGGACTCAAAAACCACTCGACATGACCGTGAATTTCCTCAAAACAATTCATTTTTTTATTAATTACCTTTACACTCTGCCCAGACATCTGCAAAAATAAAGCGTTAATGTTACAGTGTTTAAGATTTTGTGAAGTAAATCTATTACAAATTTAAAGACATATTTCTTTACAGACCAGAGAAGAGCAAACTACAGGTAATCCCAGGACAGTTGAACATCTCTGTTGAGTGTGTCCCTCCAAACCTGTCAAGTGAGTCTGGCTGTTATATTAGTGCATTCAGTTTTACATTCTCTTTTACATCTATAAGACATTCAATAGATCTTTAAAAAAAGATTTGACACAGTTTCACACAAATTACATACATGTAAAACAAGTAGCTAATGAGGTTGTATGTCATGTGATGCATAAATATGTCTTCATAGACTCAGTCACATGCTCTTATATGACGGTAAAGCCGTTTGAAGAGCCATGTGAGAAGGTGTCTGTGGAAGTGGAGGAGTTTGTCCCAAAAGAGGCCAAATTCAACCACCCGTTCACCCTCTACAAGAATCATCTGTATGTTTATCCTCAGCAGCTGAAGTACGACAGTCAGAAGAGCTTTGCCAAGGTGAGTTCCTCACACAATCTCTGAGCAGTTACTCATGTCTGTTCATGTGCTTCACAATCAGAGATGCCACTAATACATGTAATTTATCATATCATACATTTATCTTGCACTACTTTAAACCCTCAAAAGTTTTTTTCAGCATTTCAATACTATATCAATACTAATATTAATATAGAATAAATGCGTGTGCATTTACAAAAGATCAACACTGTTTGTGGGTCTTCCAGGCCCGGAACATTGCAGTGTGTGTCCAGTTCAAAGATTCGGATGATGAGGGGTCTGAGCCCTTACAGGTGAGTCTGTGTCCCTACTAGTGTTAGGCAGTGCGGTGGGGGGATCTGATTAACTTCTCTCTGATTTCAGTGTATCTACGGGAAGCCAGGAGGGCCAGTCTTCACCACTAGTGCCTTCACTGCCGTTCTGCATCACAGTCAGTGTCCAGAGTTTTACGATGAGGTAAGTTTTATGTAACTCATTTTTAGTGACTCAAAATGATGCACAAGATTTCACAAGACAAAAATGTAAGTAACTGAATAAAGACCCAAATATACATCCTGTTGGTCCTCAGCAGACCCCGAGGGCAAACAAATTAAAGACAGTCAGACATTCATTCTTTCATTTAGGAAATGAATCACTGCTCATATGCAGCAAAACAGACCATACCAGCTATGAATGCCTTGTGCTGTACTCGTGTTGCTTTTGACACGAGCTAAGTTAAAGAAATCTTGGCATTTTCAGCTGTGTTATAGTACAGTGTTGTTTATTGATGATGTCATCAGTTCAAGAGCCTTTAACTGCTTGAACTTGAAAATTCACAGCGCTCAATTTATTTTTACTGCTGTTTCCATGTTGTTCAGTGAACAGGTTTGGGATTAAATGAGGCTGTGTAAATAATCACAGTTTTGACTGAACTGTACGTGTCTGCTAGTGGAATGTGACACTTTACTGCCCACTTGTGACCAGAAAGAGGAAGACGTTTGAGTTTTGTTTTTGCTTACATACAGTCATTTTGTCTTTTATTGTATATTTGAGTGAAAATCAAACATATAATGTTTGTAATGTTTCAGTACTGAATACTATATCTTTGTTTTAGTTTTGTATGAACTGGTCAGCTTTACTGTAACTGTAATTAGTTTCCTTGCTTTTATAGATTAAAATTGAACTTCCTGTTCATATCCATGAGAAGCATCACATACTTTTCACCTTCTACCACATAAGCTGTGAGCTCACCAACAAAGCTACCAGCAAGAAAAGAGAGGGAGTCGAAACCCTGGGTAGGCCTGAGACTTTGTGTGTGTGAGCGTGAGTGTGTGTGAGCG
>JBAJNP010015069.1:0-10318 GCA_036877545.1 Yasuhikotakia modesta | reverse complement strand
TGATCTAATCACATGTCAGTGATCTAATCACATGTCAGTGATCTAATCACATGATCTAATCACTGATGTGTGATGGGAGTCTTACAGCTGACAGAGTTTCTGCGGCTCTCCAGATGTCAGACGTCTCAGTGAAGTTCAAACACAGTTTGAATCCCTCAGGAGAGACGCCTCTGTCAGCCGGCCCTCATTCTTCCCTCTCCCTTCTTCTCTCGCTCTATTTTTAATGACCAACCGCCCCTCACAGCCGTCAAAGAGCCGCCCTTCATAAAAATATTCAGAGAGCCTCACCGGAACATTCCAGCCTTTATGACCTCATAAAGTCAACTGGGTGAGATGGAAACAGCCAGCAAGAGATTTCTCTCATTTCTCACATGCAGCGAGGAAAGAGAGAGAGACAGAGACAAAGAGACAGAGAGAGAGAGAGAGAAAGAGAGAGAGAGAGAAGGAGCGAGAGAGTGATGGCAAGGAATGCATGAATCGATTCTCTCTTCAAGCGCTCTGCATATTTTACCTCTGAAAGATTTGTTCTTTTTTTAACTCATTTCAGTTGGGATAAGTCATTTCCTGTAAGCAGGAAGTACAAAAACATGACTAACAGAGCTTCAGTGTGTCTCCATCTGTTTCATAACATCCCACTTTATCCCTTTCAGAATTACAGCAGAATTCTTCCAGTCGACACAAACTGAGAAGTCAATGGTCCGTTTACATCCACTTTGGGGCAAAAAAACAAGAACAAAACAAATAAATGGCCTCATTTTCCCGGCCTGCAGCCAAACAATTGTGTTATTATTAAAGATATTATTCAGAAGGTTAAAAATAGCAGAGATGAATGAAACACACGCAGCGCTCCTGCCGTCTGTGTGCTGTACCTCCTGAAGCATACAGCCAGGAAAACATTCGGAAGTGTTATGGAAACCCGGATTATTATGGAACGTGGAAGACTGCTGGGGAATGATGGGACAATGCCTGACAGTGACCTACTCCAACCCCAGCGCCACACAGGGACGTGAGCAGGTTTCAATTAGCCAGATCACTCTTGTTCCACAGCGGCAGGAAGGAGAACTGAAATAGAGACTGAAATAGAGCTACTATTAACAGCAGGTCTGATTATAACAGCGATGAGATGAACAGAGTTTTCTGATGGAAAGTACAGCAAAATCTTCTGCTCTTCTCTTTCCTCTGTCTCCGTAGCAACAGTAAAGCTGTGTCTGAATAACAGAACAAAGACTTTATTTCTTACATTTCTGAGGCAGCAAGACTCAGAGGCCAAGTTAAATATTTGATGCTATTTCTATATGCAGTTTCTATATTTTTTGTTTGAAAGGTAAGTTTTGGTGTTGGTGAGACTGAACACAGCATGTGTTGGTTTTCTCAACAGCAGTGTTGACAACATTAGGACTGAAAACTAACATTAAACTGTGTTAATGTAACACTCTTCAGAGCACCAGTGAATCCAGGCTGTTAGTGTCTCTATAAAACAGAGGTGAACGGATGGACAGAACTGATGGACAGAGCAGGGGTCAAACAGTAACACTGAAATAAAGGGATAAACGCAGAGCTGTGAGGTGGGTGTGAAATGCTGTAAAACCCAGGGGTGAAGCTGAGGTCTCTCTCTCTCTCTCTCTCTGTGTTGGCTGGGTTCATTCAGAGGTGAGTGACCAGTCCTGAGTCGTAAACAGTCTGAAGTTTACAGCCATCATTCCGGCTGTTCTGAAGAAAGCAGGGACACAATAAACTCATGTGAGGAGGGGACAGCTGCTCGCCAAAGCCGGGTCAGAGCGAGAGTCCAGCTGCCCTGCGCCGATGCATGAAGGTCATAAATGTTGCTTCGTCTCTTCCTGCTTTTCCTGCAGAACCTATTTTGGCTTTAAACCAATAAAGTAAATAAACAGAAGTTTTGAGTTTGCCTGACAGAGGAAAAAGGAGAAGATGTGCTACAGAGAAATAGATGTAAAGAGCAAAGAGAGCAAAGAGGTTCAATCTGGTCCATATCAAAACAAACATGAAGGGGGAGAAACAGTTACTCATCTTTGATGGGTGGAGGTGTCAAAGAGAAAAGGAGGGGGGAGACAGGATGTTGTGTTTGAGAGAAAAAAGCCTGGAAAAAACTTGAAAGTTTCCTCACTGGAGTTGTGCTTAATGAAAAGGTTTAATGTGACTGCCTGAGGAGAGAGAGAGTTTACTGCAGACATGTTCAGACAGACCGAGAGAGAGAGAGAGAGAGAGAGAGAGAGAGAGAGAGAGAGAGAGAGAGATCTCAGTGTTAAATCTCACATTTATCGCTATCAATGAATGTTTTAATGCAACCTCAGCTTTAGCAGAAATTTGCTTCTGTAGGCAGAACTGTCATTATAGTTTTAGTTTTGATGTTGTTTTTGGCCTGTTGGTTTATATATTCAGAACCCAGTGCTCATGTCTGTTATGAGCTAATCTGGGGAACTAATACTGTACAAATGATACGTCTGACATCAGCACATAATCTGCTTTTATATCAGGATATGTTAGAAAACCAATATGTGACATAAATAGTCTGGCCAAATACCCACTGGTTAATTCATTTCTACCACTGTACAATATTAACCATCATCATTCATCTTCAGATATGACACAATGTCTTCAGTGTTTAAGACTCTCACACACAGACTAACCCAGCAGTCGTCATGGATTATTAACAATCACTCATGCACACGTCTCAGGCTGCTAATCTTCACACGCTAGTCTAACCTTAAAATAAACTCAGCTAACAGGAAACATTATTCAAAGGTTCTCTCAAAGTTATCGGAAAATGTTCTTGCAGTTTAACTTTTGAGTGTTATATATTAAAAAGTTATTGTTAAGTTAAAAAGTAAAAAAGTTAAGTAAAAAGCTACAAAAATAACATTTGAAAACGTTGGAAACAAGACATTGCAACCTAGTTCACCATAACTCTGTCACGTTTTTCACTGAACATTCAGCACACAGACAGGAAAATGACAATTTCCTCAGCAACAAAAAGCTGTAGAGAAACCACACTGTGTGTGTGTGTGTGTGTGTGTACAGCACATATACTGCTATAGTAACATAAGTGGCACTGTGGATTTGCAGACACATGAGAGAGATGTTTTTAAACACACTTGTGGATGTGTGTACAGACCCTTATGTTTAGGTCAGTGGATTCAGATCACAGTCTGGATAATGTTGCCATTTCTGGCCGTACTAACAAGTTTATTCTAGTGCATTTGTGATGTGTGTGTGATGTGTGTGTGTGATGTGTGTGATGTGCGTGAGCTTGTCTGGTGCATACATGCGTGTGTGTTTGTGTGGCACAGCATGTTGGCAGTGCTCAGGTCCTGCGCAGGGCCACTGCACACCTGAGTCCTACAACAAGCCTCTGATAACAGATGTGCAAGTACAGACAAGAAGCTGAAATTTCCTTTACATGGTTCACAAACGTCTCCAGAAGATCTGAGGCGTGTCTGACTGTACGTCTGTGTGTCTGTTTCATGTAAATCTGCCTTTCAGAGCCCAGCAGGACAGAAAGAAAGCTTTTATCTGACAACAGCCTTTAAAATAACCAATCACACACTCACTCACTCACACACACACACACACACACATCACACACTCACTCACACACACACACATCTCACACACACACACACACACACATCACACACTCACTCACACACACACACATCACACACACACACACACACACACACACACTGAAGTCATTATGAAACAGCTGTGGGTTCTGGAGTGCTGCTCTCTGTAAAAGTTGACCTTTGCCTCAGTTCAATCTGTCCAATAAAACACATTAAACATGCATCTCTCTCTCTCTCTCTCTAATGGTCACATCCCTTATTCATGAGGACAGACAGTAGTGATCTGTAACTCAGACAGCGTGTTGTGAGCGCAGCATCTGACAGAACAGCAGGGAGAACAGGGCAAACACACCATTCACTTCTTTTATCTGTTTTCATTATTGTATATTAGGATATTTTGGGCATTTGTTCAGTGCTGAGATACAGCGTCTGTCTCCACACCCTAAACATTCCTGGATGTGAGATTTTCCAACATTTCTTTCGCTTCTTTTCTCTCTCTGTTTCGTTCTTACGTTCTTGTGTCTGGCAGGGAGAATGTTTTTCTCCATGGACACCGACATAACAGTCTGTCTAAACTAACTCCAGCTCTGCAAACACAACCAAATCAAATCTATCATGCATCCATTTACCTCTCTCTCTCTCTCTCTCTCTCTCTCTCTCTCTCAGCTCTTTCAGTTTTGAACACAGACGTCATTCTCAAACCCCTGGGGATTGTTAATAGTTGCACAATGAGGTTGTGTGAAAATGAAGAATTTACAGAATACAAAAGACGAATTCATTAACGCCAACAAATCCAACGGTGCATTAGCGCATTAGTGAATGCTAACTGCTAACACAATTGTGCATTTAACCAGAAATCTGAAATTCCTGTTTTAAAGATGCTGTAATAACGTTACTGCTTGGTTTCATTATGGTGATCAATAAATGACTGCAAGAAGTTTTCTCTGTAGAACGCAAGCCATCGTTCTGAGAACGTTTCTGAGAGAGAGAGAGAGAGAGAGAGAGAGAGCGAGAGAGCAGTCTTGCAGTGGGGGTCTCTGTGCATTTTGACTGCAGTGTGAGGACAGACAGAAGAGCAGGTGGCGCTCAGATGGGGGCGTGTGAAGGATTGTGGGTAATAACACACTTCTCTGCCCTTTACTCTCCACATGCCTTCATACGTTTCAAACACACACACAGTTTCCTGTGAGCCTGCAGTGTGTGTTTGTGGTTTGTGTGAAGAGTACAGGAGACATACACAGTTAAAACATAACACACACATCTGCAGCTGTGCACTGAGACACTTAAACTCGTTTAAATCAAGTCAAACTGTGTGACATAAACCTGCAATCTATAACATTTGCCTTTCTGTCGCCATCTCTGTTTAAAACACAAAACTGCAGGTAAACTTCACACTTCACATGTTAAACTCAAAGTCAGACTGCTGTTTACTCTCTCTCTCTCTCTTTATCTCTCTCTCTGTTGCTCGTTCAGGTTTTTTTCTTGCTCGCCCAGTAAAAAGTGGAGCCTTGTGTAGCCAAGAGAGGAAGCCATTAAAGTTTAATGAGAGCTGAGAGATACAGAAAACCCACAAGGGTGTGTCTCCCTTACACAATCACACACACACACTCATACACACACACACACTCACTCACACACACACACACACACACACTTATACACACACACACACACACACACACTTATACACACACATTTCTGCAGTAATTTGCAGTAGTTGAATGATGCTGAAGGGATATTAATATGGGGATGAGAGATTGTGTGTGTTGCAGTGTAAGGGTTTATGTGTCTCCACATCTACATGTGATGATGATGATGGTGTGTGAACAACTGTGATGTGTATTCTCATCATCTGTCAGTGAAGTAGTTTCATCTCTCCAGTGTGTCAGAAATAATGTCCTTTAGGATTTATTTTCAGCCCAAAGAAAAGTGTGTTCAAACCAAAACCATTGAAATGTTTCCTGTATCTTCTGTGTGTGTGTGTGTGTGTGTGTGTGTGTGTGTTACACTGAGTGGTAAACCATACCAGCCGCCACAGAAGTCAGTGTGGTGTGTCGGTCTATTTTAAAGCCACGCTGGCCTACACTGAAGCTTCACTGCATGTTTGTATGTTTGTGTTTGTGTGTGCTGTGAAATCGGCTACCACAAAACCATTTAGCAGATCCTCACTAGCTAAAATCGCACACACACACACGTCATCATCAGTTTCATATCGTACCCGATTCACATTTACATGCTGCACATCATTTTTTATAGAAATAGGTGACTTACCTAAATATAGAAGAATGCAGGTCCACAAACATGTAAGAGAGAGAGAGAGAGTTAGTTCATTAGTTAAAAATGGAACAAAATATTATGATTTATATTATAAATAATAAGTGTTATGGAAAAAGTTCAAAGCATGAAAACATTCTGTTAAACACGTACATTTCAGTTCACAAAAAAAACTAATTCCACCCCCACAAACCAGCGACACAGAAACACTGAAAAAACACACGAGCTCATGAACGCTGATCTCTGTTCTGTACATACATATCAAAACATTATTCCTAGACAGTTAGAGGAACATTATGAAACCTATTTTTTTACTCAAGTGGGACATATTGCTTTATATCCATGAGAAGCGTGTACAAACACACACACACACAAACACACACACACTCGCTCTGCTAATGAGGTGAAGACTTTGCAAATCTGTTCTTTTATCACCCCCTCATTCCACTCCTCTGCAGACACACTGATATTTTCAGACACACTGATCTACACTCTGTTACTGTGTTTATCACACAACCTGTGGTGTTTCTTTCAAAATACATAAAGAAGCAAAATTCTGATCTCTTTCTGTTGGACACTAGAAATACAGTCTATTCATTTTTATTTCAGGTGACACTTTCAGGAGACAGTTCTTGACTTTCCCTGTTTCGTGTTTCTCAGCAGGTCTTTCCCCGCTGACAGAACCTGATGTTAGAAGCAGACATTCACTGTTAGCTGGGGCTGCCCTGCTTTTGAGAAACGTATGAGAAACGTTTTAAAACATGCAAGTGTTTCGCTGGAGTTTAACCATCTGCAGCTGTCGTTTCTGACACGTTTCATTAGTGTGTTGTATAGAATCGCACGCAGTGGACTTTTGACCTTGAAGAAGAAAAGCAGTACAGGGTTTCTGCCCCCCCATTAAAACCCAATGTTAGATGACCAACTTATAGTTGCCAGATGTTGTTAAAGTTATAAAATTGATACTGACTGTAATCAAAAATTCATCCAGCCAGTGCAGTTTAGAATCAGACCTGAATCTCAGTCAGGTCATGAACCCGGGGCAGCCCGACCCAACGGCTCGCACCCGTGTGGGTTTATAACCCTTCACACTGTAAAGCTGAGGGGGGCAGTCTGCAGTCTTCTGAGAACAACAGTCACGCACTTTAACTGCTACCTTTAAAAGACAGATCAGGTTAATGACACCGAACGCAGCCTAATGAGGGCAGTGTGCTAACAGCAGCTGACCCGGGGTCAGTCTCAGGTCAGGTTGAAACACAGACCGTAAACTTTAGACCTTTTCACCTCACAACAGGAAGAACAGAGTGAGAGAATAGATGGAAACATTCACAACATCCAGTTTTTTTAAACTTTTATGATGTTGTTACGTAGTTTAAAATTAAAAAATGTAAAAAAAAATTCTAAATTCTCTTTTAAACATGTTAACTAGCGTGTTTCACTAGATATGTGTGTTAAAGAGCTCTCATTGAGTGATCTTATGTAAAAATACGGTGTGGTGAAAAAATCTGGATGAAACTGCAGCAATCTGAAAACTCTGATGACTTTAACAAAAGCAGCACAGACAGTATAAAAAATGCGACCGTAAGCATTTTCACAATCCTGTTATTCTCTCCTCTCCTGTTAGAGAGAAATTGAGATTGTTAAGAGCAGGAAAAGAAGCAATGAGCTCCATTTTCTTTTACGATCATTTTACTGCATGTTTTATTCTTCAGTATATCTGCGTAACATCTGGAGAACAGACTGCAGTCGCCTCACTCTGAGGCCATCAGGATCTGCTTTATATGAGAGTGTGTAACTGTTCTCCAAGAGAAACATCCAGGTACATTATTCAGATCTTTTGAGGCTCCAGAAGAGACAAACGTGAGACTAGAAACTGTTTCTCAGGAAAACCATGAGAAATATATAAATATTTGTCAGAAAGCTTCAGCGGATCAGAGACGTGTAAGATCTCAGCATGTAAGATAACAAGGAAGCGTTTTCTTGTCTTAGCCAATCAGTTAAGAGCTGGAATGAAACTTGATTTGATTGGCTATGCAGATGTAAATAAATGAAGTTTTATGAATGAGACAGGAGGGAAAATGACCTCAGGTGTGTGGAACCATTTCCTGCCCAGTGGTGTTTCCTCTGCAAATACTGAATATCATGAAAGCCTGTCTGTGTTTATAAAAGGCCTATCTGTGCACATCTGACTGTTCACACGACTGCTGACTAAACAGAACTCAGAACAAACAGAACAAACTGATGGTAAAATGATATGACACTGATTACAGTGCAGTTATAACTGTGTGTCCTGTGACACTATTAAATCTATCAATATATTAGTAAATGAACTGATATGTTAAAATATGTGATACATAATTTGTTGATTTTAAATCTTTTTGTGTTATTATTTCAATGACATCATAAAATAAGGGTAAAAGCAATAAAATTGGTTGTGTGAGTTTTTGAGCTGCGTCTGTGTGCTTGTCTGTGACCTGGTTTAGTGTTTGTGTGTGTGTGTGTGTGTGTGTGAGACTCCTTAGACTAAACAGCTACTTCTCTGTGCTTCCTCAAAGACACAACATCTCTCTAATTGCACTGATTTCTGTCTCTCTTTCCCATAACAACAAACCTCAGCTCTAACACTGCAGCCACGGTCTTATCCTTCAACAAAATAAAGAACACATGATCTCTCCAGACACAGACACGGGGCTCGTATGTTGTTACCAGGACAAGAAAAGTCAAGGACAACTTTCACAACATCAAAACATTAAAACAGAAAGACGAGCCCGTGTTAATATTTAGAAAAGAGAGAGAGAGAGATTTTACACCACAGTACCAAAATCCTACAAAAGGAAAATTTAAATGCCAGTAGCCTGTAATTAAATGCCTCTACTTGTGCATCATGTGTCAGAGGTTCAGTTTTAACCAGACCGCCTTGCAAGAAACAAAGAGATATTGTCAGATATAAGGTGGCCCTTTAAAGACCGGCCGGCTAGTCTGAGGCTAACAGGGTACAATTATCTTCAATTTCCTCCTAAGAAAGAGCTGGCAGAGGTTGTGTTTGGCTCAGGCTGTGTTTGCGTGTGATGGTGTGTGACAGTGCTGTGAGTGTGAGATTACATGCGTGGGCAGGCAAAGAGTGGCTTCAGACGGCAGACTAACAGATTCCAGTGTAGCGGTGATGTAGAACGGCTACAAGTCAGTGCAGAACACGAGGAACCGCACAGATTTATTTCACACACACAGCTCTGGTGTCACATTGTTTTATTTAGCATGGCCCCTGTCAGCTCATTTGCAGGAGTGGAACCGGGTTAGAATGGTATTAATTGCGAGGCATCTGTGACCCACAATCACAAACCTAAGGCACAACATGGACCCGGATGCTAATGGTATTAAACAACATTGTTTTCAACGCTATTCATTAACCTGGTGTAAGCTGAGAACATTCACACACTGTTGTACACACACACACACACACACACACACATACACATACACATACACACACACACACACACATATACACACACACACACACACACACACACTTACACACTGTTGTACACACACACTGTTGTACACACACACACACACACACACTCCTGCCCTCAGCTCTTTCATCTGATTGGTTTACAGCTGTGGTCACATTAGTCTAATCTAATAATTTATAGATATTTCTACCTTTATTTTGTAATTTTTATGTGGACTGACAGAGTTCAAGAATACAATAACATCCTATCATTTTACAAATGTACTTCTTCTCTCAAGTCACTCAGATATACAATTCATAAAATCACTGCTTTGTAACTTCACATTAATAAATGAAAAGTCTCTTGTTAACCACAAAGTGAAGTTATTTAAGAACTGCAGCAAAGACTGAAGGGATGAGATCCAATCCTTCAGCAAACAGGAAATGATCGTTGTGTCTGCTGTAGCCCAGCTAACAATGTTAGGTTGTAAGAATGTTTTCTACAAAAACGTTTATATATTATTATTCTACAAATGTTTTATTTGAAAATGTTTTTAGACGTTGTATAAACATTGTGCTTTTTAAAATCTGTAATTGTTTTAAAACGTTCCAAAAACAACTTAAGATTACTGATTTATATATATAATATATAACATAAAAGATACCTTTAAAAAACGTTTACAGAACGTTCTGAGAGTGTTTCCTGTTAGCTGGGAGTTCATTCATTTAGGGTGTGTCTTTGACAGACTAACGTCCACATAAACAAACACACTCGCCCTCTGCCCCAGTTGTGTGGCATCTTATCTGAACCAGGATTACTGTGTTACTCGGGTTTCCGCAAGTTCTGCCTCTGTGATGTCAGTGGAATCTACATGCCACAAATCCTCTATACACCATACATACTCCACACACCTTATATACTCTATACACCTTATATACTGTCACCTTATATACTCTATACACCTTATATACTGTCACCTTATATACTCTATACACCTTATATACTGTCACC
>JBAJNP010015068.1:0-10319 GCA_036877545.1 Yasuhikotakia modesta | reverse complement strand
AAAAGCCATACAGCTGCAGCCATTGTGAGAAGAGCTTCAATCACTCCTCATCCCTATCCAGACACCAGAGAACTCATTCTGATGGCAAATCTTACACATGTGCCCAATGTGGGAAGAGGTTTAATCATTCTTCCTCTCTTGCAAGGCACCAACGGGTTCATTTGGATAAGTCCTCTTATAGCGCTGTTTCACCAGGGAAGGGATTTCCCCACACTACCATCTTGAAACAGAGAATCCTTCAGAGTGAAAAACCATATAGGTGCGCTCAGTGTGGAAAGGGTTTCAATCATTCTTCTTCTCTGTCTAGGCATCACAGAATTCATCTTGCTCAGTAAAATTGTATCCCTTGCCACCTAATTCATGATGGTGAAGGGTATGGCAAAAGATGTAAGAAAATGCACAAGGTGGACTCTCTCTAAAGGAACTTATTCTGAATTTGTGCCCTTTTAACTTTTCAACAGAAATGGTTTTCAATTTGCTATGATTGACTGTGATAACTCTGATAACAGATAAATCCCGTTGTAATGTGCATATACAGTTTGACCAGATACACCATGCTTCAGAATGAAATATGATTAAAACTGTAGATGAAATTTGAGTCATGTTCTATGTGATGTCATTTAGGCTTATGGCTTGAAGTTTGATAACAGTTCTGGCACTGTCTTGAACAGAGTATTAGGTCAATTTGGTTTTGAATGGCGGATAATTGAGCAAACAGGTTTAGACTAAACTAGTCACTCCCTTAATCTGTATCATTACCCACTTCTGTATTATTATTGGGTTAAGAAGCAGATATTACCTGTAAATATGTGTTAATTTTCTTTTATATAGATATGTATAGGTAAGTAGTGTGCCGTTTTCTGAAAATTAAGCATTTATGATGTATGATCCAGTTAGTCTTATCCATCTCTTGTAAGTAAAGTGGGATGGTGCTTTCAGGGGATGTCACTATCTTTGAATTAGCTGGTTTAAGGCTTATTAATTGTTAACCCAAACCTAATGAATTTGCTATAGCATCACTGCTAATAACCTGACTAATTCTCAGCCACAAAGTTGGAAAAAAAAAAGGCGCAAATTGTTTCTGCCACTTATATATTCTGGCTATCAGTTTTGTTCATGAAGATGAGGTTGAACAAAATCTTGGTTCATGTTATACAATGCCAGACTAATTTTGACTCAGACTAAATTTAGTCTTAGTCTTAATTTAGACTTTATTTGACTTTGTTCTGAAATATTAGATATTGTTACAAGTATAAAACTTGACAGTCAAAGTATCCACTTAATGTCTACAGTGCTTCTCCCTGTTTCCCATTGTTATGTTACCAATGGTTGACAGTGTAAAAAGAAGGTTCCAGCCATTACTATTATCAGACAGCAATGTAAAGCATTTAGTTGTATTCTGGACACATTTTGCAGATTAACAACATTTACTAAATAGATTGTGTATACTTTATTGCAAATGCAAAATATAGCTTGCTTTTTGCAAATGTTTGATTTCATTTCTTTTCCCAAAATTCCATGGGTATGTGCTTTCTATTTACTGTTATGTGTATGGAGAAAATCTTTTACAAAACGGATGTATTTTTTTAACAAGGCTTGGGTAATCTGAAAGGCAAATGAATGAAAAATGTTTTTATTGGAGTGAACATTGTGTCTAAACGATTCTTTATCATTGGATAACAGTTGTGCTTGATCACGTAGCATAGATTTACTCATTGTGTTAGTTAGGTGCCTTATTGCATGCCATGTAGAAAAGTATTCTGAGCTATAATAGGAAAAAAAATATGGTTTTGGCTCTGGCTCCCTTAGTTTCTTTACATGCTAATCAATGTTTTAATTTCACTTTCTGTGCTTTTTTTTTGGCTTCTCTGTTCATGAACATTTACACTGTTACTTCTGTCTTTTAATTTTTCTGTCTGTCAGCTAGCCTCTTTGTAGACTTAGAGGTTAAAGAAGTTGCAATGCCATTGATCCATATGTTGATTGCCCTCTATAGTGGTCAGTTCTTGTCCCATTTGTCTGTTCCCCCATCTTTGAGTGGCTCACATATATGGATAAATAAAGGTTGTTGGCTATCAACAAGTTTGTATTGTTTCTTTAGTTTAGAACAAGTGACTTACTGTGTTTACACATCAAGCTCTATTGAGTTTGGGGAAATAATGAAACCGTTTTAAATTAAAACATTGTTAATAGCAATGGTTTTTATTTTAACATTTCATAATTTTGAATACACAAAATGCTTTATTTGTTTATACCAAGATTGTTTAATATACATGTAAAAGTTATAATATATAAACAATGATATTAGCAGAGTGGATACTTTGTAAATGTCTATGTAAGTATATGTGTGTGTTGCATGTAATATGTATGCGTGTTGTTAATTTCTTTTAGGTGCTTTGCATTTAGTGATTCATTTTGGACATTCAGGAAATATTTTTCAAATTTAATTTAGCATGTGTCTGTCTCTGTGACATCTTGTCATAGTTCCTGTGACTGAAAGCCATAATGTATTTGTTCCTCATTCAGTGACTTTCATGACGGGTTTACATTTTACAGGTTGAAAGGGTCTGAATAACTTTACTCTGATTGCTTGTGTGGTATTTTTCCCCCATAGGTGCTGTTAAATCATGCTCAAGTTGTAATTTAATTCTTAGAAAAAAATGTTTCTGTTTTTCACTTATTATTGCCTCCTTTCTTCAAACACTAGATTTCAGTTTAAATCTCTTGAAATACTTCTCAAAGAAGGCATTTCCAGTTTTCTAATGGCAAACCCCATTACACATTTTGAATGTGAATTCTAACCTTGAACAATCTACAGCGACTAGTTCTTGTGGATGTTGGTCTCATTTCCTAACAGCTTTTGCTTCATTTCCTTCACAAACATGTGAACAGTTTAACCAAACCAAGCTGGAAGAAATAACATCCAGTCTATGTCTCTCCATTTATGAGAACCTTCATAAAAGATTTAGATTTAGGACATCTTTCACTATGTAAAGGTTTCTGGATGTCTCCTATTTAAGCATCACATTTGCTAACATTGTTTTTATGGGCTTACAAGACTAAATGTTCTGAGGATAGCTGGTTATAATTATTAGGGTGATGTAGCAAGAGATTGTTTAAAAATGTTTAAAGTGTTTAAAATCTCGCATTTAGAGCATCTTGATATGTCATACTGCTCTCTTGCAGACACCATCTTTTTCAATTATCTTCAAAAACGTCACCTATTGAATCTAACTGGAAACAAGTTACAGTTTTTCTTGTCCAATCATCAGCAAAATGTTGGAGAAGCCACATAACAGAATGTAACAATTTTACCTGATACAGATTTGAAAATAACTGATTTTGACATGGACAGTTGTGTTCACAAGACTGTCCTCACAATTGTTTTATTGGTCTGTTTAATGATAGTAGTTGCTCTTACATCCATTGGCTCCTGAACACTAGTATTGTCACTGGGCAAACTCCATAATGTCGTTGTTTATTGTAAATGCTGCGAACAGGTCTTTGTACTTACCTTTCAAATGAATAACTTGATTATTGTTAAACAGACAAAAGGGAGAAGTGAAAGTTGCATGCACACCTGTAAAACAATAGTATATAAACAGATCTATGTTGACAGGTCTCTGGTAATACAGCCTTTCTGTGCCTACTGGACATTGTTACTTAATAAACATTTAAGATTAACATCTTTTCTGTTTTAACATATGATAATATTACATTTGTTTTTGCACTATTGATTATCTCATTTCTCATCAGATTTTAGTGAACAGTGTCTCTCTTACCTCCTCAGGCAAAATGCAACTTTTTTTTCCACTTGTAGTTCCCTATTGTTAAAAATCATGAATGCCCAATATGTTCCTCATATTTGTGAATTCTGCCAAGGCTGGTACACATTTTATGACAGATGGAGAGAATCTAGATAAGAACGTTCAAGATGAAATTATTTATTTTTATCATATTTGTTCCTGTAATTGCTGGAGAGGCATGCACAAAAGTAAGTTTTCTCAACTTTTTGATAATTGCTGTTTTGAAGTTAGTTTTGCATGAACTGTATTGGCTGAATAACAGCCTCGTTTTCTATATGCATTTTCCTAAATTATATGTATATTCCAAACATTATAGATTACTGAGAATCTGCACTATTCGTGCCAAGGACAAAACCTCACCTACATACCCACCAGTATCCCATCCTCTGTTCAAAGACTGGATTTCAGTTTTAATGTCTTGAAACACTTACAGAAGACGGTGTTCCCAGTTTTATCTTTCCTGCAGGTTCTTGATCTGTCAAGGTAAGACCTTCACCATCTAAATTTAGTTTTTGTATGACATTGCCAAGTAAAAGTGAATTTATTTCTTTGGTTATAGATGCCACATCATACACATTGAAAATGACACTTTTTACAATGTGAAGAATTTGACCACTTTGATTCTCACTGGAAACCCTGTTACACATTTTGGACGTGAATGCTTTAACATCTTACATAATCTACAGCGACTCGTTCTTGTGGATGTTGGTCTCACTTCCTTACACACTCATGTGAACAATCTAACCAAACTGCAGGAACTTAAAGTTGGAAGAAATAACATCCAGTCTATGGCTCTTCCTCTAATTATGAGAACCTTTACAGACTTTAGTTTACTAGATCTACATGCCAATAATATATCCATCATAAAGGCTGAACACACCACAGTGCTGCGAGAGATTGGAAGAAACATGACTTTAATATTGTCCAGGAATCCCTTATTACACATAGAACCAGGAGCTTTCAAAGACATTTATCTGAGGGAGCTAGACATACGATCTACTTTTGTTTCATCTGCTGCTCGTAAAGTTGGTCTGAAATCTCTCTATGGTCTTAATGTTAAAAGATTTATATTTGGACAGTACAGAGGCTCCTACAATTTTTACCCTTCTCATGAAGAGTTTTTAGATGGTCTCTGTTATATTCATTTTCAGGAGGTATATTATTATAAAAAAGAAATGCCTAATGATCAAATTAATATTTTTAATTGTATGATTAATGCCACAATAGTAGTTGTTAAAGGTGGCATATTTCATGACTTCCCATTAGTGACGTTTCATAACATTAAGGAGTTTTACTTTACTCCTAATGTGTTAGAGGCTTTGCCAGGTAAACAACTTTCACATCTTCATACTTTAGAAAAACTAGTAATAAAACACACCGCAACTCTTCGCGCTGGAACCTTTATAGATCTGCCTAAACTCCATTATGTGGATCTGAGTTGTAACCAAATAGCTGTACAATTATGCTGCCCTGTACTTTTGTCTGGCACCCCTCAGATCAAGTATTTGAATTTAAGTCTAAATTCTCAAGTGGATTTTACGGCAGGAGCCTTTGATGGTCTCGAATCACTTGAAATTTTGGATTTCCATCATACAAAGATTTTAGGTATGGGATACCTCTCATTTTTTACTAAATTGAAGAATTTGAGGTATCTGGATGTCTCTTATTCAAGCTTAACTTTTGCTAACATTTATTGCTTTTATGGGCTAATCAGTCTTAATGTTCTTAAGGTAGCTGGCAATTACTTTCAGAATGATGTCACAAGATATTTATTTAAAAATCTCACATATTTAGAGCATCTTGATATGTCGTACTGCCGTCTGGTGGAATTACATTCTAGTTCTTTCAAAGGTCTTCAAAGACTTAAACTACTGAATCTAAGTGGAAACAAATTAATCACTGTAGATTTTGTGACATCTTCAAACCTAAATCAATTAGCATCACTTTATGTAAATAAAAACAGCATTACTAATCTCTCACTTAATGTTCTTCAGATGTTGCCCACAAACCTTTCTGTGCTTGATTTGTCTTACAACCCCATCGATTGCACCTGTGCCCACAAGGATTTTATTTCGTGGATCATTAATCATCGGCAAATTTTGGAGAAGCCACATAACATATTATGTAGAACATTTACACCTGACACAGATTTGAAAGCAACTGATTTTGACATTAACAGTTGTGTTCACAAGACAGTCCTCACAATTGTTCTATTGGTCTGTTTTGCGATAGCAGCAGTTATTTTACTAGTCATGGTTTATAGGTTCCAGTTTTATCTGAAGTACTGCTGTATATTATTGAGGGGTTACAGGTCACCCAGACAACAGGAATGTTCCTATGATGCATTTGTGATTTTCTCAAGTTATGATGAAATCTGGGTGATGAATGAACTGGTGGAAAATCTGGAGAACGGTGTTCCACCTATTCAGCTTTGTCTTCACATGCGGGACTTTGAAGCAGGAAAGTCTATCGCCTCCAACATTATTGATGAAGGAATAATGGGTAGCCGTAAGGTCATTGTGGTGGTGTCTCAACACTTCATTGATAGTGCCTGGTGTCGCTTTGAGTTTGAATTAGCTCAGTCCTGGTTTGTGATGGAACGTAATGCTAACATCATCATCATCATTTTGGAAGATGTTGAAGAGAGGAAAACTAAGAAAGTGCTCGGCCTTCATAAACATCTTAAGAAGAACACATACCTCAAGTGGAGCAGAGACCCTCTAAATAACATGAGATTCTGGATTCGCCTCCGGAAAGCTATTATTGCAACAAACAAATAATATGTACACATATTTAATGTATATTAAATGCTGTTTGATTAATTAGACTTCTCGTGCCTGATTTTTAACCAAGACTTCACAGACAATGTACCGTATTTCATGTTCTATTTAGCCTTGTTTACAAAAATCAGATAACTCTATTTCCTTGAAGAAAATGAGACGTGAACCCCACTCAGTGGGGTCTGAAAAGGGTTGATAAAGTGTAAGTGTTTTCACTCTTGATGTATTTTGCCAATCATGTGATCTCTTTGCTTTTAGCTGCGATGCTCAGCACACCCTTAGCCACAACGTTAGTTACCAATGAACATGTTGTTGTGATAGTTAAGCCACAGACAGTTGCAACACCAAATCTGTTCCCATAATGTCAGCTGACACAGCCCCAAGTGACTTATCTGAATGGGAACTCTATAATACAATTGTTCCTTTTAGATACTGCAAACAAAAGGTTTTCTACACACCCCAGGAAAACTCTTAAAAATTACAACTTCCCTTTTACAAAAAGCTAAAGGGAGAAGTAATGTGTAAGATCACAGAGTATAAGCCATATGCTTTACAGAATAAAGAACAATTCCCACATTAATGTGTGAATTAAGTGATATATCATAAATACAAACAGAAACGCTGTAGTGTGGTGTATAAAACTTAATTGGCTGAACTGGTCTCTCTCTTCCCTTAACATGATCATATGTAGACAGGGGATGATTTTACTTGGCTCAGTGCTTTTATTTTTTCATGCTGGAGAGGGACAGGAATGTACCATGGTAAGGATAGCAATATATATTTAGATTGTTAAAAAACTAGCTTCTCATTTGAATGTATTGTTTGTTAATTTAACCTTCATGTTTTGTTAAGATTGAGTTTACTTCTGTTTCGGAGTTCCAGAAACCACAATTCTGAAAAAGTTAGTTTTGGCAGTAATTTTAAAATATTTCATTTTCACATTCAACTATTTTAAGAAAACGTTTCAAGACAGACATTAGTGAAGTTTTCTCTAGTTCTCACTGTTTTATAGTAGATATGCAACACAATAACATTAACTGACAATGGACTTTAAGTTGTAATTATGTCACTTTATTTGTGAAAGGGGTTTGTCTCTAACACATTCATTAATAGACTAAATAAACTACATTTTAGGCTGCTAATTTTTTTAGCATCTTGCTAAAGCATGCTAACTGTTAGTTAACTTTCTAGTGCAAACACTCAACCAAACTCAACCAAAATTAACAATATTTTGTAGTGATTTGAAAAGTGCCAGCAGTGTATGTCTGAACATCAATAAGAAAATCTTAACATGTAAAAATGTACATTATTTACTTATGTTGTGTACCTGTGGTGCCTGGAAAGAATGTTAAAGGATGTCGTAAAATTCAAATTGTATTTATAACCCGTTCTAAAAACAACTCATAAAGTAGCATACTGCTTTAAAAACACTTTCTGATCTTAAAACATAACAGTTATAAATGTATATGTATGCATTTTTTAATATGTCAAAATAAAAATCAGGACTGTCCTTTTTATGTGAGTTTGGTTCATTTCTAGATATTGAAGAACCAGGTCTACTCATGTGCTGGGAAAAATCTGACCCATGTTCCAGCCAGTCTCCCCTACAATGTGACGACTCTGGACTTTAGTTTTAATTTTTTAAACTCTTTATCTAAATGTGTATTTCCCCTATTGTTCAATCTACAAGTCTTGGATCTCACAAGGTAAATAAAAGTGCTCAAGCACTATTTCACTATAATTCAAAATAGTCCTATTTATATTTAGAAGATTTTGACACCTTTCTGCCTTTCAGGTGTTATATCCATCATATTCAAGATGACGCTTTCTACAATGTGAAGAATTTGACCACTTTGATTCTCACTGGAAACCCTGTTACACATTTTGGACGTGAATGCTTTAACATCTTACATAATCTACAGCGACTTGTTCTTGTGGATGTTGGTCTCACTTCCTTACAGCTTCATGTGAACAATCTAACCAAACTGCAGGAACTTAAAGTTGGAAGAAATAACATTCAGTCTATGGCTCTTCCTCCAATTATGAGAACCTTTACAGACTTTAGTTTACTAGATCTACATGCCAATAATATATCCATCATAAAAGCTGATCACACCACAGTGTTGCGTGAGATTGGAAGAAACATGACTTTAATATTGTCCAGGAATCCCTTATTACACATAGAACCAGGAGCTTTCAAAGACATTTATCTGAGGGAGCTAGACATACGATCTACTTTTGTTTCATTGAATGCACAAAAGGAATGTTTTAAAGCACTTGCTGGTCTAAGTGTTAAGAAGCTCTTTATAGGAAACTACCGAATGGAAAGGAAAGTTAAGGTGACAGAGGCTAATTACCTTGATGGTCTTTGCTCAATTAATTTTAATGAAATATATTTTGTTCAGAAAGAATTCTCTGCCTCTGAAATGCACATATTTCACTGCATGATCAATGCAACAAAAATCACAGTAAAAAGAGGATATATCAAAAGCATGGAATATGTTCCATTTCGCCATCTTAAGGAACTTTATTTAGGACCCACTGCTTTATCTACCATACCAATAGTTTCACATATACATAGCTTAGAAAAACTGACAGTGAACAATAACATACCAATGACATTTGTTGGTGCGACTGACTTGCCTCTTCTTCATTATGTAGATCTGAGTGGAAACCTGTTGGTTTTGACTGATTGCTGTTCAAAGTTTTTTAAAGGAACACCAAACATCAGGTACATAAATTTTAGTCACAACTCAGAGATAGGAATGGCTGATAAACCATTTTCTAGACTTGATTTGCTGGAAGTGTTGGACTTTCACCACACAAGACTGGTTGTAGTTTATCACACAGAAGTTTTTCATGGTCTCAGAAATTTACAGTATCTGGATATTTCCTACACAGGTGTCATTTTCAGGAACTACATGAATTTTCATGATCTAAGAAATCTCACTGTGCTCAAAATGAGTGGAAACAGTTTCGGTGGTGACACATTGAGTAGTTTGTTACAAAATCTAACAAATTTAGAGATTCTTGACATTTCACACTGTGGCATTGAAGAAATCTCTAGGACATCATTGAAAGGCATGCAGAAATTACGGCATTTATATTTAAGTCGAAACAAGTTAATGGCTGTGGACTTTCTTGCCCAGCCATACCTGAAACAACTAACTTTGGTATCCGTAGATAAAAACAGCATAACTAGCATCTCACCTGATGTTTTTCAAAAGTTGCCCACAAACCTTTCAGTGTTAGATTTGTCATATAATCCCATTGATTGCTCCTGTTCCCAAATATATTTTATTTTGTGGATAATGGAAAATCAGAAAGTTCTTAAGCAACCAGAAAAGATTTTCTGTAAAACCTTTTCACCAAACTCTGAATTTAGAGCCACAGACTTTGACATTGGCACATGTTGGTTCGAAAAACGGCTCACAATTAGTTTAGTGACATGTTTTCTCACTGTGTTTTTTGTTGTATTTATTGTGGTTTATAGGTTTCAATTTTATCTGAAGTACTGCTGTATACTATTGAGGGGTTACAGGTCACCCAGACAACAGGAATGTTCCTATGATGCATTTGTGATTTTCTCAAGTTATGATGAAATCTGGGTGATGAATGAACTGGTGGAAAATCTGGAGAACGGTGTTCCACCTATTCAGCTTTGTCTTCACATGCGGGACTTTGAAGCAGGAAAGTCTATCGCCTCCAACATTATTGATGAAGGAATAATGGG
>JBAJNP010015067.1:0-10319 GCA_036877545.1 Yasuhikotakia modesta | reverse complement strand
GTGTGTGTGTGTGTGAATGTGTGTGTGTTTGTACATATGTGTGTGTATGTGTATGAGTGTGTGTATGTGTAAGTGTGTGAATGAAAGTGTGTTTGTACATACGTGTGTATGTGTGTGTGTTTATACTGTGCTTCAGTGCCCATGTCAGTCTTTATCAAGTTCTGGTTTAGTGTGGTTAGATACATTACACGCTTTTAGCCTCCGCAGGCACTATGAAGTGTAAACTTTGCATTTTGCGAGTGCTGAATCCATCTGTTTCTGTTCTGAGAGACCACAGCTCAGATGTTACGCTAAGAGGAATCAGACACACTGATCTGTTTTTGTGGCTGTGCATGAAAGACCATGTTGTACACATTCATCTCTGAATGAGGTTAAAATGTGTCTTCTGTCTCTCTAAGTGGATAATTTGATGAGAGTCTTATTCTGCACATATTACTCACATGTGTGTTTGCATGTTTGTGTACTTCTGTTTTGTACAGGAAGGTTTCCTGTCTTGCACACATCCGTGTCTCCCCATATCCTCTCTATAATCAAATTCCTGCACGGATTTAACATCAGAGTGACCCAGGAAATATATTTCAATTATAAAAAAGGATGAATTATTTTGTCTTTCTTGTCTTCCTGTTTGGAACAGAAGATAAAAGCCTTTAGCATCTTGCCAAAAGTCCACTAATGGAATAACCAAAGATTAACATTTATCAGTTCTCATTTCCACACAAATGATGCTGTCAGCACTCTGTCTGTATTATTATGGGATGTTTCATCAAGGTCAATGCTGAAGTCAGAGGTTGTTATGGACACCATAAATAATGTAATGAATTATATAGAAAAATGTGTGTGTGCGCATGTGATGTCACAGAGAGTTAAAGAGATGGTAGGAGAAAGTGATGCTGTGTTGCCTTAGAAACCAAGCGTGGGTGTGGCCTGGGATTTTACTGGGGCGACCCATCCTTTGTTTCTGAGGCCTTACAGAAAACAATTTGTGAGTCGCTTATAGTCACACACTTCAGTCTGAATTTTCACTTTGACCAAAACTCTAAAAATAGACAGTAACAATCTTCCTGTATTCTGTTTAACATGCTCTCTCTCTCTCTCTCTCTCTCTCTGCAGATATAAACGAGTGTGTGCACAATAATGGAGGCTGTGAGGGCACATGCTGTAATGTCATTGGCAGTTATTACTGCAGGTGTCCTGATGGCAGTAAACTAGGGGCTGATGGGAAATCTTGCCAAGGTAAAAACACATTCAGTCAGTTTAAATCTCTTTACATCCTGATATCATTTACTGAGTAAAGTAGTCGAAATATATTCATGTTTATATCTTCTGTGGAGGGTGCAGGATCATTAAATGATCGTCCAATCATTGCATTTGGTTTTTCAGTATTGCATTTAGTAAAAAATAGTTGTAATAATTATACTACAAGAATGTTTTTAATGGAACTTAAAGGGAACTTTTAGAGAACGTTAGCCAACGTTCCGAGATTATTCCCTGTTAGCTGGGGGGCCAAAAGTAGCTAAATGTGCAATTTTAGACAATTTTACATCTGTTCCCAGATCAGCTGTTAGCGTGTATGTGTAGGACAGATTTCCTGACCTGCTGTCTCTCGTCTGCAGTCAGATCAGAAAACAGGTGTAAGGAAGAGACAGGAAAGAGGGTCGAATATTTGATGACAAATGTTTTTTAATGCTATATATAAAATATATGAAATGTTGATCTAAATGTTGGTTGAATGTTTTAAAAACATTTTAAAATGTTAACACAATGTCTAAAAATTGAATGTTTTAAACATTCCTAAACGTTAAACGTATCATGTAACATTTTGTTATTCAATAGAAATGTTTTTAAAAACTGTAGGAGAACATTAGCCAACATTACAAGAACATTCTCTGTTACCTGGGATGGACATTATATGCACAAACATACAGGAAGCAAAGGAGGAACATTCAGAGGACAGTTCAGTCTGTTAGTGAGTCTGACAAACAGGAAGGACGAAAATGATGTTTATTCGCTTTTGTTTGTTTTCATGTTGATGTTATTCTCAAACTCTTGGAACCAGACCAGCACAAATCTGATTCTGTTTCCCTCGACAGTTTAGTTTTGATTCCTGATAAATTGAGTTTATAAGGGAACGTCAGATGAGAACAAGGACAATACGATGACATCATGCGTGTGATTTAAGAGATAAAGAATCACATGATGTCATCAGCGCATGTTTAGAGTGGATTAATCTTCTGAAAGGCTGTTTTATTATTAATGAGAGCAATAACTGTGGACCAGCAGAGTTTAACTGGAGAGATGTTAACATCATGTCCTCATGTCCGTCTCGCTTTCTTCTCTCTTCAGTCACTGAGTGAAGTTTTACATGCACACTTTATTTTAATAGCTGTATTTTATTTTTATTGTGTCTGTGTGTGTCTGTGTGTATCACAGATATAGATGAGTGTGCGGAGCTGAATGGAGGCTGTCAGCAGATGTGTGTGAACACACTCGGTTCGTACCGTTGCGAGTGCAGCGAGGGGTTTCGCATACACGCAGATGCCCGGACCTGCATAGGTAAGACCACTATTATACAGGTTAAGAACATTCTCTGTTAGCTAGAAAGTCACAGACTAATGATTGACTAGAAACATAAATTTGCTGACAGTTGCATGTAGCTTTGCTTGCAGTGATGCATTCTGGGAAGGATATTAGCAGCAGGTTGCGTAACTTAGCAAACAGCTTTAAAACAGCTCAGCTCAGCTTCTGTTCGTCCCATCACCCTAAAACAGCCCTTATCCTGTTTTACCGGAGTCTGGATGTGTCATCACACTGTGACAGGCCTGGCGATGTCATCAGTATGAGACCAGAGTCATGACCTCTCCCCAGAGACCGCCGTAAATCTGCCAAAGTCCAACAAGACATGGAAACATCATCAGCCAGAGAGAAAGAACAAGATCGTTCCAAACCTCCAATCTAAAAAAAACAAAAAACAAATTGGGCTCTAATTCAGGGATGTTTCCTGTCAAACTAAAAGTTTTTTACTTCCAAAACTTTCAATGACAAGATTCTCTCATTGACTTTCAATAAGTCATGTGATCAAACCACTACATTTGGGGTCTGTGGCATTGTGGTCTGGGTTCGAAACCTGTAAGAAGTAATAATTTCAGTTTATTCCAGAGAGATCTGTGTCAGTAATTCCAGTGTGTGTGTGTGTGCGTCTTGTGAGTGTGCCCAGCTCACAATGTTAGGCTGTAAAAATGTTTCTTTAGCATCACTATTAAGTAATATAAACATTCAGAATGTTATTTGTGTGTGTGTTGTGTGTGTGTGTTTGTGTGTGTTGTGTGTGTGTGTGTGTGTTTGTGTGTTGTGTGTGTGTGTGTGTGTGTGTGATCCCTGCAGCTGTGAACTCCTGCTCTGTGAAGAACGGAGGGTGTGAGCACAGGTGTGTTGACATGGGGAACGAACAGTACAGGTGTGAGTGTCGGCGTGACTACCAGCTCACGAGAGACGGCAAACACTGCGAGTGTGAGTTCACACACACACACACACACGATGGTGTGGCTTCAGTAACTGTGTGACAGTTGTGTGAATGCTGGTGTGTTGTTCTGTCAGTGAAAGACGTCTGTAAGGAGGACAACGCTGGATGTTCTCACATCTGCAGCAGTGTGGACCGACAGCCCCAGTGCAGCTGCAGAACGGGATACAGGCTGAACGCTGACCGCAAAACATGCGACGGTTGGTGCATTTATACATTAAAACATGCAGTTTTTAATGTAGATAAAAGATATACAGCGTGTAGCAAAACAATGTCAACAAAATGTCCCCACGAGGTCAGAATTTACGGGTAGTATCATATTTTTGAGGACATTTGGGCCCCATAATGTAATGAATACCAGAACCACACACACACACACAGTTACTGTCTTCTGACTTCTATCATCTGATCATGTGTTTTCTCAGACATCGATGAGTGTGCATCTGATCAGACTAACTGTGCCCACCGCTGTGTTAACACACGGGGGTCTTTCAGATGTGTGTGTAATCCTGGGTTTGAGCTTGGAGCTGATGGGAAACAGTGTTACCGTGAGTATAAACACACGCCGGAGTGATGCGGAGTGATTTTTATTAATGCTTTTAGTTATTACTGTTGTAAAATTGTAGGTCTATGATTGGTCTATGAAATGTTTGCCATGCACCAATCAGTGCACAGAACGCTGAATATTAATGAGTGATGTGTTGATGTATATTTACAGGTATAGAGATGGAGATTGTGAACGGCTGTGAGAAGAATAACGGGGGCTGCTCTCATCGCTGTGAACACACCACCAGCGGACCCCTGTGCTCTTGTAACCAAGGGTACCAGCTTGCTGAGGACCTCAAAACATGCATAGGTAGAGCCCCGCTTCCCTGCTCACAGTTTTAGGTTGTAAGAACATTTCCATTAAGTAACAAAAACATTAAAGTGTCACTTTGACTGTTTAAGGAGCGTTAAAAACTTCCAGTTGTTTAGATGTTGTGTTAAAGTTATTAACACATAATTCAGCAACTTTTTAAAGTGTTCCACTAACACCTTGTGAATAACGCTTTTAAAACATTTAACGTTAAAATGTTACTAGAAATAAGAAAGAAATAACTTTGGGAGAACATTTAGGATATGTTCAGCCAACGTTCTGAACATGTTCTCTGTTTGCTGGATGTGTGTGTTTCTCATGAACAGTGTTTAATGCTTGTGTGTGTTTCATCCACAGACACTGATGAGTGTGTCAGCGGGGACGCATGCTGTAGCCATCACTGCAGAAATTATCCAGCAGGCTATGAGTGCAGCTGCCGTCCGGGATACACACTCAGTGCTGACGGCTGCACGTGTGATGGTGTGTGTGTGTGATGGTGTCTGTGATTGTGTGTGAGATGGTGTGTGTGTGTGATGGTGTGTGTGTCTGTGTGTTTTGCTTTTATCTTCTGGAAATACTTGTTAGTTTTCAAAATAATGTCTCAAATATTAACGTGTGTATTTTAAACTGACTGTAGTGAAGGTGAAATATTGACTGTGTTTTCTTCCTCTCCAGACGTGGATGAGTGTGTGTCCGAGCTGTCAGGGTGTTCTCAGTACTGTGTGAACTCTCTGGGTTCCTTCGAGTGTTTCTGTCAGGTGGGCTTCAGACTGGACTACGACCAGAGGACCTGCTCTCGTGAGTACAGGAGACCCCCCTCAAACCTGTGGTGATGATGTCATGATCAGAAGATGGTGGATCATTCTGTGGTTGTCTTTGACTGTGTGCAGCTCTCTATGAGAAAGATCTGGAGGAGGAAGAGGATGATGCGGGGGGTGATGAAGATGAGACTGAGGGGTTGCGTCTGCCAGACTTCCTGTTCCGTCCTCCTCCTCAGATACTGCAGTACACCACAGCCTTAAAGAGACCGTATGATGACGACACAGAGGACCACCACTCAACACACACACACTTAACACACTCAACACACACACACGCCCGAGAGGAGAGAGAGGAACTGACTGCCATCAGCAAGACTAGTGAGAGAAACACACACACTGTGAAACTAACAAATAAAACGTTGTAAGAATGTTTCTCAATAACGTTTTCATTATACGTTTTTTCATAAGTTTAAATTTAACTATGAATATTCTGGGAATGTTTTTTATTTTAAGAACAGTTTGTCATGTATTAAAACGTGTGTGTGTGTGTCAGTGTGTGAGGAAGGCTGGTTCGGAGAGGACTGCAGTGTGACTTGTGAGGACTGCAGTAATGGGGGAGTGTGTGCGGTAGAGAGAGATCGCTGTGTGTGCGCGGCCGGCTGGACTGGAGTCATCTGCAATGAAAGTGAGTGTCTTTAGTGTGTTTTATTACTGACCTCAGACCTGTGCTGATGTCTTCATCTGAAATTCTGCTCTTCACACAGAGTGCAGCACAAAACACACATTTGACATTTTTTAAGCTGCAATTTGTAGCTTTTGTCTCTCTGTTCAAAAGGTAAAACTGCAGGTTAATTTACAGACATTTACAGAACTCAAGAAAAGGCCAGAATGCAGCTGTAACAAAAAAAAGCGTTATTAACTTTTACACAGACTCTGAAATATTGTACTGCAGTCATTTTGTTGTGCTACGTTTAATGAGAAGCTAAAACTTCTAAAAATAATGTAAAATTGTTTGCAAATTTGTTATCATATCCGACCTTTAAAAATGACTTTACAGTTAAATTAAATGAGATTTTATTTAGGCGTTACCTCAGGCATGTTTTAAATCATAAGAACATTTTTACAGTGTAAATAATTCAGGAACTAATGAGAAACAGGCGCCACTTTTTTCTGCTGCTGTAATTAATATTACCTACAGATATCCCATAATGCCACGGGGCAGAGCAGATCAATGACTCAAAACAAACTACTGGAAAAAACTCATCCAAGGCATTTATAACATAACATAACATTTACATTTTCTTGCCTCATTAAACTTTGACCCAGCTAACAGGTAATCAGAAACGTTCTCCTAAAGTTCTCACAAACGTTTTTCTTATGCTTTATTTAATATATTATATAATCATAAATGTTATTCTTAAATGAGTGGAATGTCTTACAAATGTCAGAATTAAATCTGGTTGCTCTTAAAATAACATTTTTGTTACTTAATGGAAACATTACAGAAACGTTCTTATGACCTAAAACTGTTATCTGGGTGGTTCTCTGCAGATGTAATATGTGTCTGTCTGTTGTTTTCCTCTGAGAACATTAAGGTGTGTTTTCTCTCTGTTTCAGCGTGTGCTGAGGGGACGTTTGGTGCAGAGTGTAACGGTCTGTGTGAGTGTAAGAACGGAGGCCAGTGTGACCCTCTGACAGGACAGTGTTTGTGTCCCTCAGGAGTCAAGGGGCTGCGCTGTGAGAACGGTAGAGCTTGTATCTTCTCACGTTTCTCCAGATCCCTTCTTCTGGTCTTCACAACTTTCCTCTCTACATCACAACATCTGTTCCCCTAATCTCGCTTTTCTCTCTACTGTAATATCTGTACAGTTAAACTCAGACTGAGGGTTTTAAAGACAGAACGTGTGATTTAACGTGTCACTGGTGTGTTTGATGATGTCATCAGGCTGTCCTCAGGGTTTCTATGGGAGGTTCTGCAGGAGGAGGTGTAACTGCCCCAATAATGGGCGCTGTCATCCTCTGTACGGGGGGTGTCTGTGTGCCCCCGGCCTCTATGGCAAATTCTGCCACCTGCGTAAGTGTAAACAACCCGGTTTACCTTTAACTGAGACGTCTGTGATTATTTTAATGTCATGTTGTGTTTGAACAGATTATTCTGCATAAATCCTGGCTTGAATTAAGTATTTAAAGAGGGTTACAAAAGCCAAAAATGTTGTCCTTATAGACAGGTTGTTTTCAAGGAATGTTTTCAGAACATTGGCTAATTTTTTAAGTTCTTTTAGTTACCAAACGTTATTGAATAAGTTAAGTTAAAATAACATTTTTACTGTTTTTGTTATTAATGCAAACATTGTTCTTACTGTTTTGGGCAGTATGTTGTGTTAAATACTTTCTTTTACACACCTATAAAAGATGGGGAAAAATAGTAAGATGAGTTTTTCTTCATCAGCCTGTCCGAAATGGACCCACGGCGCCGGCTGCTCGGAGGAATGCGAATGTTTGCGGGAAAACTCCCTCTTCTGCCATCCCCAAAAAGGCACCTGCGTTTGTAAACCTGGTTACCACGGAAACCGCTGCCAGACAGGTAAACCATCACCTGTCTTTGTGAAACAGTTTTGCATGCAGGTGCTTAGGCAAATCTCTTCCTCCCAGAATGTGATGGTGGTTACTATGGTGATGGTTGCCTTGAGAGATGCAACTGCCCTGTTGGGGTATCATGTGACTCTGAAACGGGGGAATGTGAGATGAAATGCCCCGTTGGATACCATGGACAGAAATGCCTGCAGGGTAAGCTTTGCGGCGGCCTCTAGTGGCTGTCAGACGTCAGTACAGACTCTGATGGCCCAGCAATGTCTACAGTACAAAACAACTGTGACATCGGTGAGTGTCAGTAATTTCATTACCCACAATGCCTTGTGTCAGTCAATTTCTCAAACTCTGTAGCTTTTCGTTGCTGAAAGAAAATCACAGATTAAATGTTTTTATGCAGCTTGAATTACACCGATTTTATCCATTTTTAATCAAAAAAATACATTAACACACGTGTGTGATCATAAATGGGTTTTTCTTCTGTTCTCTGAGGAAGCGAGAGGAAAATTAATATATCTGGAAATGGGCAGGAGTTTCGCCATGTTTTAAAAACATTTCTGAAGCGTCTGTTTAAGTTATAAGTCTTGATGCCTTAAACAGATCTTAGTTTAGTCTCGATGTTAAAACAGAGTCTTTAATCCCATCCTCAGGGGGGAATTCTGGGTAATTGAAGAGAGTTTTAGGGAAAGAGGACTACAGTAGCTTTCTTTTCCATCGGGAATGGATAAAAAAACAGAGATTGATTGAATTCAGACAGGACGGACACGTGAGCGAGCGACAGAGCAAACCGCAACATGAAGTGTTCGTGTTACCTTGTCGTTTACCTGAGTAAATGTCTCTCACATTCTCAGACTGTGTTGCCGGCCGATACGGTATAAACTGTGAGATGTCATGTGACTGCGGAGGAAGGTCATGTCACCCTCAGACTGGAGCGTGTCTCTGTCCAGCAGGGAGAACAGGCCCCGCGTGTGACACAGGTGGGATTTATTTTGCTTTCCTAGTTCTGGGAAGTATTGTACATGTAATCTCTTCCCAGATATGAAGTAATTGATCAGGTTAAATCGCAGCTCTCATTGTTAACATGAGCTCTGTAAGCTGTGGCTGGTTTTGAGGCACATTTAAAGCTGTCTGTGTGTTTTATGAGTTTATACAGTGGTTTGGAAACCAACCCTTACTGTATATAGTTTGATCTCTATGGGACACTTGAGGTAACAGAACACAACTTACTTAAAACATACAATTAATGTCTCTCAGAGCCCACAGAGATCTGCCTCGTGGTTTCAGAGGTCACATACATGTGTGTGACGTCTGCCTGTCTGCCTGTGTAGTTGACATGTCATGTTCCCAGCTAACAATTTTAGGTTGTAAGAATGTTACATTAATGTTTTTATTAAGTAACTAGGAAAGCAATAGGAAAAACATAATAAAATATAAATAAAACATATGTAAAACTAATTCACATAATAAACAGTCGCTTTGTAGTGTGTGAGGCAGGTTTTTGGGGTGCAGACTGTACCAGCTTGTGCCAATGTGGGGATACTGCAGTTACGTGCGACGCCAGCAGTGGGCGCTGTTTGTGTCCACAAAAGTGCGCAAATGTTGCCACCTTGTGGTTGAATAGTCAAACTACAGACAGGGCTGCTAGAGTTTATTAAATTACATCCCATGATGCTTTGAAAGAGAGAGAGAGACAGATAGATAGAAATAGAGAGAGAGAGAGAGAGAGAGAGAGAGAGAGAGGCTAACTGTGACCCTGTCAGTGGTCTGGGTGGGACGTCACACAAACACATGCTTACAGACGCCCATGTCTGCAGATACAGTCTTCATACAGACGTTTTCTGTGCACAGATTTATCAGTAATCTAAGATAAAGTTTATTTAGATGCAAACGACTTCATGTGTTCAGACTCGTTCTGTGTTCTCCAGAAAGAAGCGTTTCATACCCGTAATGCACCGGGGCCTCTTCTTCAGCACAGAAACAGGAAGTCTCAATCAGTTTGGAAAGGGCAGCCGCCCATCCAACAATCTGAAGCGTGTCTGTGTGTAAAATGGTGTGTTTGTGATAGTTCAGTCACTGAAACACTCACTCATCACACAGCCTTCAGCAGCACAAGAAATGCTTTGTGTTCTGCGTCCTGACAGGCATCAATGCGGGAAACTAAACCAGGTGTTACAACTAGTTAAACCCAGTTAACGAATCAGGGAACTTTCAGAAGAAGCAAAGTAATGGTACCAAAAACATTGTGTATCATTTCAAAAATGTGTTTCTCAAGTTAAAAAGAGTTAATAGTTGAAAAGAAGTTTGATTATCATTCTTCTATCCGAGCAATAACGTTTATACAGCATCTGCAAAACATTCCCAGGAACATTCAAAGAAACATTTTTAACGTTTTTGTTACTTAATGGAAATGTCAGGAAAAAGTTCTTACAACCTAAAATTGTTAGCTGGGCATCCTCCATGACCTACTGTACACACACACACACACACACCACACACACACACTTCTGGATTCATGACAACACGTTCTTCTTAATGAGATGGCCACATCCAGCTGAAGCGGTTTATGAAGAAACCACACACACACACGCTGCCAAAC
>JBAJNP010015066.1:0-10319 GCA_036877545.1 Yasuhikotakia modesta | reverse complement strand
TTCTTTACTTTTATTTTCTGTTGACCATTTACTTTAAATTGGAATTTGAATTATTTTGTAACTCATGTTTTTGACCTGCCTGGCATAATAAATTGATTTTCTTTGTCTGTTTGAAGTTCTTAAGAAATTGTTATTTCCAGTAGATTAGATGAAGTCTGGGCGTTACCGCAAATTCTGTGTCAGGATATGATCATACTGGGGACTTTTGGTTTGTATGGAGCAGGGAGCACATCACCCAAGATCCCCTGATTTCTGTCTATCACCTGACTTAGCATGTTGCATGCATGACTAAGAGCACTATTATTAAAACAAGAGCAACCATGGGGCGGCCAGTTTTTTAATAATATTAGTTTACCCGGCAACCTCTGACCAGACTGACAGTATTTTGCTTGTGAGATCCGTGTCTAAAAGTAAAAGCGCGAGACTCTGTGTGAAGATGGGTCCCTAATGAAAGAATACCTAAGAGTATGAGAATTTCTAAATAATCAAGCCTTAAATTATGGTCAACAGATGCTTTGAAGCAACTTATCAAATATAAATTGGAGTCAGGTTATAATTAGAAACTGAGTCAATAAAAACCAAATTATAATGAATATAAAATATCATAAAAACACTGACTAAGACAGAACACACAAGATACCTTCACCCACGCCATTGGATTCCGTCGTTGGGCCAATGGGTGGTCCTTACATTTGCATAACCCTGGAATCTCTGTAATTCCTTTACAGTGGCTGGCTGAGGTTACTCGGTGACAGTGGTTACTTTACTTGAGTCCATCTCCACCCCCTGATGGCTGATGTTGTATCCAAGAAACTGCTTTATGTAGAACTCACACTTTTCACCCTTGACCAGGGATGGGCAGTATTTATTATACATGTATTTCAAATATGTATTTCAAATATAAAATAGTATTTTGTAATTTGTATTTGATAGGGTTGATGAAAATGGCTTCATATTTTGTAACAAAAAACTTTTGTGTTTTGTGTTTATGTAGTTTTAAAATAGTGTAAAATACTTTAATAAGTTCAATTGATGACATCATAAATATGCAGCCTCTGATTGGTGACTTAACAGAATATTGGAAGAAGGTGGTTGAGGTAAGAAGCGAGCAGGCAGCTTTCCATCAATTTTTTTTGCATAAATTGCAATAATTTCAAGTTAGCAGTTGAAGTAAACAGTTCAAGTTAAGTTTTGATGTTTGTTTTAGTGGCCTTGGCTGTTTACCAAGGCTGTTATAATGTTCTTGGAAACTATAATCCCTAGCAACAGCCCCACATTTATCATTAGCTTGTTACTTTTAAGTCTTTGTTAAGTTCATCGTTGTACAATATTACATTTTAATGCCACAATATTGGTGTAATGATCTAAATTTGCGTGGAGCAGCAGCATTTACTGTAAGCTGCTCTGAAACACGGACATGACTGCATGTAAAAGAGCAAAGTAGAGCTGCACATGGCAGCACGTGTGTACTGTAAAGCCTGTTTTACACCGCACATCAGTGTACATGATTAACAAATGATGACTGATTTACACCGCACGCTGCAGCAGAGCGCATTTTCCTGCTATGCATGTTAAGGAATGCTTTGACACCTGATCTGTGACTTCAGCCACCTCCTCTGGGGATGCTGCCCTCAGAGGATCTGCAGCATGAGCTGCCTCCTCTGAGGACTCAGTAGTGGAAAACGCAGCCCAGGTGACCGACAGAGCTAATGGCAAAACTGACATACTCCCCGTACCGGCCAGAACTGGCTTGGCTTTACTCAGGACGACGTCTGTAGCTTGGCTTGACTCAGCCACCTCCTCTGGGGATTCTGCCCAGGAAGAACAGTGACAGCTGGGACTTGGCTTGACTCAGGAATGACAGCTGACACAAATAGTTAAATCAAAACAACAGCATGAAGCTTTTAAGTAGAATACAAGGTAGATACTTGGCTTGACTCTGGAATGGCAGCTGTAGCTTGGCTTGACTCAGGAATGACGGCTGTAGCTTGGCTTGACTTAAAACGACAGCTGTTGCTTGGCTTGACTCAGGAATGATGGCTGAAGCTTGGCTTGGCTCTGGAGGAACGACAGCTGTATCCCGGCTTGACACTTACTTTTTTCAGAAGAACACATGTGCTCCTAAGTTAAAAAATTTAGAAGCACATTAAAGAATTTTAGGGGCGCAGTGAAAATGAATTAAATATGGTTGCACTATCGAGAAGTGGCTGTACCTGGACTTGACTCTGGAGGAACGACAGCTGGACCTGGACTTGACTCTGGAGGAACGACAGCTGGACCTGGACTTGACTCTGGAGGAACGACAGCTGGACCTGGACTTGTCTCTGGAGAAATGACAGCTGCACCTGGACTTGACTCTGGAGGAACGACAGCTGCACCTGGACTTGACTCTGGAGGAACGACAGCTGTACCTGGACTTGACTCTGGAGGAACGACAACTGTATTTGACTCTGGAAGCAAGACAGCTGGACTTGACTTTGGAAGCATGACAGGGAGGACGGCTGGACTTGACTCTGGGATGACTGCGGCATCCGGCCTAGACTCTGGACGATAGCAGGCTCTATAGTAGCGGCCATCTTGTCAGATGCAGGCTCCATAGTGGTGGCTATCTTGTCAGATACAGGCTCCGTAGCGGCAGCCATCTTGTCAGATGCCCATCTTGGGCTGTGGCTCTGGCTTTGCGGCCATCTTGGGCTGTGGCTTGGCGGCCATCTTATGGGTGAGAGTAGTGTCCCGCTCCTCCACATCACCCACAGTGAACGTTAAACCACACAGCAACAGTGGATTGGGTGACATACTTCTGCCACTATGCTGCATATCTGAGTATGTTTTTACATATAGTAACATGTAATAGCTAGTTAGTAAAGGCTCCACCATTTCCCAGCTCTGACCTAACCCTGGGAGATAAGACATTAGGTGTGTTAGGGGAAGAACCTGCTCCAAGCACAAGCACTGCTGAGTGTACAGTGAGATCAGCAATACTGGATGGGACCTATTTCTAAATTGTAAAACAAACAGAATCAGGGCAGGTTCAAGCTGAATGTAAACTGTGCACAAAGAATAGAAACATAATATCTGGTTCTATGCAAGCAACTACAAACTTTAAAACTCACTTGAAGAGGATGCATAAAAATATACTATAATGAAACAACATACACATGATTTCAGGATTAGGAAGAAAACTACACCTTTCACAAGACACAGGCAAACCAAGCTGTTAACAGGGCCCTCTTGGATCTCACAAAAGAAAGTACCATAGACTACTCAGACTTTTGCCAACTCATCTACGATATGCATGCCATACTCTCAATTTAGTGGCTACAACAGATGCTAAAAGAGCAATGAAGGACAGTTCTGCTCTGTCACGCCCAATAACTCTAAAAAGCTTAAATGCAAGTTAATGACACCTTGTGCAACACGGTGGAATTCTCTTTATGACAGCCTTAAGCAGCTATCAATCATGTGAGAGAGACTTGCTGACGTCATAACAAAGTTGATTACAAGCCCAGTCACCATGCTACTATGCAGAACTGATCCCTACACTTTTTGCTGTCCAGGCAAAACTTAAAGGTTTGCATGCCACCAATCTGCGATACTGCTCTCACCTTTCGAATGCTGTTGTTGATGGTTTCTAGTGCAGATTCAGTGCCTTTCTAGAGCTTCGCTCAGAGGGGCAGAGGTGGGAGTCTCATTGAGTCTCTTTTTATAGTCCACTCGATCACTTCAGACCCACCTTTCCACCTTTAAGGGCTTCTGTAAGTGGCTTAGACAGTTCAGTGTATTCAGAAACAAACTGGCGACAGTAATTTAACAATCCCATTACCTGTCTTAGACCAGTCACGGTTGTGGGTTTTGGCAGTTCAATGATCGCTTTCAGTCGCTCTGGAGTGATTAATTGTCCATCCACTCCCACAATTTGACCCAGATAAGTTACCTCGGGTTGACAGGCTTGAGCCTTTTTCAAATTAACCTTGAAACCCCCGTTTTTGAGGGCTCTCAACACAGTTTGTACAGCATGTAAGTGTTTAAACTTGGCAATTAATAAATCATCCACATATTGCAAAACAACAGAACTGGATTGATGAAAGAAGCAAGGGTATGATGAAACAATGTGGGTGATGCAAAATAACCTTGTGGAAGACGAATCCAAGTCCACTGTTGAGTTCAAAGTGGTAAAGTCAATGGTTATGCGCCAGCTGCCATCCAGCTTTTTTCAACATTTCCTATACAAGCATCATTTTTCATTTTGTTGTTTGGCAACATGTATAGGACCTGGGATGTTCAATGGCTTAACATTAGCAATACCACAATCAAATTTGTCTCTAGCCCACACGTTAGGAAACTCAGACATAATGAACCTCCACTCGGGACGGTTCTACTTGGGACAGTACTACTACTCGGGACAGTAGTAGCAGCTGCCACATCACATTGTGACTCATGCTGGGGGCCTGCTTGAGACAAAAGAACAGTTGTGTTACAGCCAAGAAAAATCTTATCTTTTGAAATCAAAACATTAGCTTCAAGTTCTTTTAAAATGTCAGCACCAATTATGGTGCCAACAGTGTTTTCACCAACCCAAAATTCAGTCCAGAGTACATTTTCAGAGTTCTCAAAAATCAAAGGAGTAGGAACAGATTTATAATAACGTTGTTCACTGTTTAAGCCTTCTACATACAAAACTTCAGATGTGGTTTTTAAAGGAATATCTGTGATAGACACTGAAGCCCCTGTATCGATCAGAGCTACACATCCTCCTAACAATGTATGAACGAAAGGGCGAGGGTCAGAGTTATCACAGAAACAGGAGGCCGCTGACTCCTACTCTCTACCCAAAAGTTTTTTTTCAGTTCACAGATATCATCTTCAGAAAGAGTGACCTTGGACTTCCTAGAATCCTTTTCTTTAACTTGATTATTCTTTTTCTTGCGAAGGAAACATTGTCTAAAAGCATGACCACTCTTACCACAATTCTTACAATGGGAGGCATTTTGGGAACACCAATTAGCTTTATGACCTGGTTCACCACAACAGAAACACTTTATGTCATCGGTGGATTAATTTCAGCTTTTGCAACAGTAGCAGATGCCGGAGGCCAATGGCATCCGCACATGCCTGAGAGCCAGTCTTACTTTCACAAATTTTCTTCATTACATTGCCCAGTTGGCTAAGATCAAAGTTTGCCACATTCTGTTATTTTTACTGATGCGTTTAAGGGTACACCTCCCATCTTACTAATCCATGAGTAAGCACACACAGTTTCTCTGGATCTCTCTTATTGATAATCCAGTCCAGTTGCTGTTCAACTCCCCACTCTGCATCAAAGCCCTGGCAAACAGTCTCTTAACAAGGTCAGACATTTTCTTGGAAGCTAGAGCCTCTGAGCAAAGCTGTTTACAGCGCACACTCTGTATCATAGTGCTATCTAACTCAAGGCTGTGCTCATTATCTGTCATGCCAGCCATCTCTTCTTAGTTCTCTAAGACAGAGGTCTATAGGTTAGATATAAAATTATAAAATGGTGAAACGCACAAGAAAAGTAAGAAACCCCTTAAGAAGAATAAGAATAGGGAATAGAAGTAGCAGCAATAGGGTGAGGTGGCGATCTTTTCCAATACAGCTTGACTTCTGCCAGTAAAAACTCCAAAACCACTCTTGCACATATACTGGTAAATTACTTTGGGTCTGAAATTTTATTATGGCAGAATCGTTTCTCAATGCATGCCCATTTCAACCAACCACAAATTACTATTTTAATCTAACTAAATATTTGTCCCTATGAACTATTCTAAGATCGGGAGCGCTCCCTGTTTGAATGGAAGAGCACGAAATACTTCAGCTTGACTATGTACACCTCACAGCTCTGCTTGGGTCACCACACTACAGTGCCCATGCAACTACCTGAGCTGTAGTGCACTCTCACTAAACCTTCAGTGACACAAAACACCTGAAAATCCTGTATCAAAATACAAAAAAATGAAGGCTATAACTGCCTCCCAAAATGAAGGCTATAACTGCCTCCCACAATGAAGGCTATAACTGCCTCTGTTTCTACACCAAACCCCGGCGTGTTATTTACCCACGTCTGAGTGAACCTGTCACACTTCGCCTGCATTTTCTTCCTTTGTCCACTAGTGGTCGCTTTCGGTCACGTCTTTTTTTGCTCTGTTAATTAATATTATTAGTAACAGTCAACATATATTTAAGCAGCGCTGATCCTTTGATTTGCGTTGCCACCATTTCAAGATGACTAATTTGTAAGTTTTTTCTAGTCCCTGTATTTTTACGTTTTCTCTTGTTCTGGGTGATTACCCTGTGGTTTTGTTGCTTATTTTGGAAAGTTTTTATTTGTTACTTTTTGGAACTTTGATCTTAATGAAGATCAGCTGTTTTTTTGTCAAGCGTTTTGTCAGTGGGTTCTTCTATTTAGCCTCTGTGGCATTCGTTTCTGATGCCAGAGACTCGGGTTCGAATCCAGCCCTGACACAACCTTCCAATCCTAAAGCATCTGAAACTCTTCCATCAAACCACTTTTTTTGGTTGATTAGAGCTTCACTGATGAAAGATTGCCCGCATTCGCCACCATTAACTGTAGGGGATTTTACATCTAAAGACCTGTAGACCAGATGTGAAAATGAAGACAGGAGAATGAAAAGGAGTCAGAAATGCAATTTGAAAATTTACTTGGGGAAAAAAAAGATCTTTTGGAGTTTTTCCAGGCAGAAGTCAGCTTCACACTTGAATGAGTTCGTAGATCAACCTGCCGTTTTACATTCATAGAGACACCTTTATACTAACAGAGTCATCACACATATCCATAACGTCCCGGCCTTCTCAAGGTTTGTACTCAAAGCACAGTGGTAACGTTCTCGAGCAAGTCAATGACTTTAGTCAACATGTTGGCTTTAGTTCAAAAACAGATAGACCGCTACATGTTTACAAGAATCCTGTCATACCAATGTCAAGACATCTTACTACCTCTTACCAGCAGCAAGTTTAATTACACAAGGCTAACTACTGATTCTTTAGTTACAATCAAATGATCTAAATACTGATTCACCCTTATGAAAAGAACATGCTTAATATACATAAGTAAATCATGCTGAACACAAATACTGCTTATTAATCTGGAAACCAAAAATGGAGAAGAATTTAAGGATTAGGGTTAGGCAGGGTTAGGATTGATACAAGATGGGACAGGAGAAACCATCCCTTCAGCACCATGCATTTTTCTTTGAAATCCTAACCTTTATGACGCCATACAGTTTTAAAACCATTACTTCCAAAAACAGTGATCTTTGTCTTATCACTTCAGAGTATAGAGTCCCATTAGTCTTCATCTTTTTCAGCATGGGCCCTAGCAAATTCTAGGCTTGCTTGTTTTGTGCATGGGCTTTAGGAGAGGCTTCCTTCATAGATTCGCATTTTGACGTAAGCTTTGCTGATCTTCTGGTAGCCCTCGCCTTTTTGTTTAAAGAAATGATTTCCTTTCTCAGATTTTGTGACATTTTCTCTTCCATGGGGAGTCATTGCTGACAGCATGAAATAGGAAGGGCTTTTCTTTGTTAAGTTATGCCCTTTTATAGTCACCTGTCTGCTGGACATCTCTTAAATAAATCATTAGACTCACCTGTTGTTAAATGCCTGTTAATTAAAATTTTGTAGTCTTAAGTGTGGCTTTTCTCCTAAGACAATAGGTGCGTTCGACTTGAAAGCGTGGCTACAGATGGCGACCAACGAGAGTAGCTGCTTACAGTCGGGGGCGGAGCTGAAAATGGAGCCATTGAGTCGGATACTTCGGAGCTCTCGTGGTTCGCTGCATCTACATCAATCACGGCAGATCACATGCCGTTTGCTTGTTTTATTGCAGACGAACTGGAAGCTTTAGAAATGTCATTATTGTTATATGAATATATTGTTATAGGAAATTGAGCACAATGAGCAATGAAGGTGAGTAAATGTTCCATGTAATTAATGTTGTTTTTATAAACAGCTTATGAGCTTGTATAAATAATTTAATTTTAAATGTTATACTACCTAAACCGAAATGGTTTCTATATTTTACAGTGTTTAGTGGTGTAATGTTTGGCTTCTGTAATCAATAAATAGCTTTTTTTCAGCAGGGACATATATATACATAGTAAGTACAATTAATGTTACTGTTATGTAGATTGGTTCAAAAAAATACTACATTTTGTGAAGGAGGTTGTCCCTCTGTAGAGTCCCACAGAGTCATTTCAGGCTTTCCAAACAACAAGTTGAGGTGCGTATTAGATCATGTAAATTATTTCAAGTGTTATCTACATGTTGTCTTAATAACCTATTCTCAACCTGTGCAGGATGTCATTACCACCCTTGGCCCTGTTAAATTTTGTTAAATTTAAATTTAAGTTAAATTTTGATGCAGCAGGCTTCCCCAGCACCGGATGTGTGGATGATGGGTGTCACAGTCCTATAGGGAGACACCACTGTGATAATCCTCTAGCATATCTGAATAGAAAACAGTACTGTATATTGTAACACCTGGACAGCAGAGGGAGCCCAAGCCCAGTGACTGTCTGTCTGCTCCCTCTGCTTCCTACATTTACATTTAATAATTTGGCCGACATTTTATCCAAAGCGACTTACAGTGAATTCAAGGTACACATGTTTTTATCAGGACTTATCTTCCCCTGGGATCAAACCCACAACCTTTGCAGTGTTAACGCAATGCATACCAGTTGAGCTAACAGGAAGGCTTCCTCTGTGGTAACTTCCTGTTTGCTAGCTATAAAACTAGCAAACAGGCTACTACCCAGCAACTACACAATTAGTATCAATCAGAATGCATGATGATCACATTACATATGTAATGTGTGTAATGATGTTGGGCTGACATTTGAATTATTCAATTAAAAATAATTATCTAGGTGAATGATTATCTAGGTTATCTAGGTGTATCTAGGTTATCTATATGCTGCTGAATATAGTAAAGGGTCTGAATGAAAAAAGATAAAGATATGCACAAAACCTAAATAAACAAATAACAATAAACAAAGTGATTACAGTAAAAAAAAATTGCAATCTTTTAATAAACATGATTTAGGAGATGAAGATGACATGAAAAGTTAATTGTTTTATGTGGAAAGTCCGTTTATGAGCAAGTTTTCAGCAAGCCTGAAAACAGGAAGTTGCGATGTATTGCATTGCCTTCCCCGTGCTTCCTTGTGGTTTTCCTTTGTTTTCTTGTGTCCTGGTTTCTTCTGATTTTGACTTTGGACTGTTTCAGGATTTAATGTTTTGCCGCCTGCCTTGCTCTGTGTTTTTTTTACCATTTTTACATTTACCAGACTTTTACCTTTTCTCCAAAGCTACTTACAGTGAATTCAATGTATACATTTTTTTCTTATCAGGGCTTGCTTTCCCCTGGGATCAAACCCACAACCTTTGTGGCGTTAATACAATGCTCTGCCAGTTGAGCTAACAAGAAGGATAAACAAACTAAGAACATTTTGAACATACATGACTTGTGTAGTATAATTATTGTTATGTGTTTTTACTACTTCAACTTAATAAAAGTAATCTATGAAGATAATAACTGTTAATAATAAGTGTTGAATGTGTTTTTCAATGCAGATAAAAGGATTAGGATGTTACATCACATGCAGGCAAAGAAGGATGAACCCAGCAACTACACAATTAGTATCAATCAGAATGCATGATGAGCACATTACATTTAAAGTGTGTAATGATGTTGGGCTGACATTTGAATTATCCATCCATCCATCCATCCATTTTCTTCCGCTTTATCCGGGGCCGGGTCGCGGGGGCAGCACTCTAAGCAGGGTTGCCCAGCTTTTCCTCTCCCTGGCCACTTCCTCCAGCTCTTCCGGGGGGATCCCAAGGCATTCCCAGGCCAGCCGAGAGACATAGTCCCTCCAGCGTGTCCTGGGTTTTCCCCGGGGTCTCTTCCCAGTGGGGCATGCCCGGAACACCTCCCCAGGGAGACGTCCAAACAGATGCCCGAGCCACCTCAACTGACCCCTTTCAATGTGGAGGAGCAGCGGCTCAACTCCGAGCTCCTCCCGGGTGACAGCGCTCCTCACCCTATCTCTGAGGGTGCATCCGAGATTTGACTACCGGTCGAATTCTCCTCTCCAGTACCCTGGCATAGACTTTTCCTGGGAGGCTGAGGAGTGTGATCCCCCTGTAGTTGGAACACACCCTCCGGTCCCCCTTCTTAAAAAGAGGGACCACCACCCCAGTCGTCCAGTCCAGAGGCACTGTCCCCAACTGCCACGCTATGCTGTAGAGTTGTGTCAACCAAGACAGCCCCACAACAT
>JBAJNP010015065.1:0-10319 GCA_036877545.1 Yasuhikotakia modesta | reverse complement strand
CAGCACCAGCATGATCATCCTATTTTTCCTCACTTAACTTGAAAATTTCTCTGGCTGCAATGTTGTGACGAATTGCAGAAACCACAATAACGGAATAGCTTTTGGAGGGATTAGGTTTTAGGCCACCACTAGACTTACAGGCCATCACCCACCATCTCCATAAAACTTCCCACAGGGTAGTGACGCTGCAGTGTGTGTAGTGTAACTAACAACGGCGGAGTGATTTGTGGCGTTTGTGAGATTATTTAGGCTAACGTAATAATACCCAAAAGAATAAGCATTTAAACAATCAGGATGTTAAACAAAAATGGATCTTTAGTTCACAGACAAGACCACTTACCAGAAACGGAACAATATGCTGGTCCCACTCAGGTTCGTTAGGCCCCCTGAAACATTTGTTCCGTTCAGTGTTGTCAGGATTGGCGGTGCGTTTCGGTTTTTGTAGCGTGTTGAGCTCTCTCGGTCACCGTATTCTTGTGACGTTAAAATGAAACAGAAAGCAGGTCTTTGAATGTAAAAGATCGATGTCAGTGGCAAGAGTTTAATAACTGTAGGAATGGAGATTTGCCAACGTTTACCTCTGGACTGCCTGATCAGTGTGTTTTCTTTTCTTCAGGATGAGGATTTGATACGAGTGTCCACAGTTTGTAAGGTAAACGTCTTAATAGAGAAATGCGAAAATTTGTAATCCCGCAGTCAGTCTGGACACAGAAGCACAAAGGTTTTGAGCTATATTTTGTTACTCGAAGAAATGTAACTTGTTTATTATATGATTACAACCGGTGTGATGATAAACACCGAAAACGTTTTTTGCCTTCACTGTGGTGTTTTTTTTTCTGTAACAAGGCGTTTTTTATGGATAACGCTACAATAAATAATTACATTAATAAATAATTAAACTTAAATTTTATGTACTAATTTATTTATGTATTATTATTATCTACTGTGTGTGTTGTATCACTTAAAATATTTCAAAACATCACGTCATAATTTCCAAAAACGCCATATATATACTACTAGCCAAAGGTTCAGGGTTAGTTGACTGAAATGTTTTTTTCATATGAATTTATATTCTTTATGTTTGAAATTAGTTATGGTTATTTCAGTTACAAGTTATTTCAATACAATGGCAAAATTTTATTTAACAAAACTTTTTTTAACCCACGTCTGTCTACTTAATAGAAGATTTCTTTATTTTATTGCTAATGTGGTGTTCAGGTGGTACTCAGAATTGCATATTGCACACAACTGGTGGCAGACTTTCAGGCTGGTGTGGTGGATATTTTCTTGCTTATTTTTGACTATTGTTACCAAACATGTCCAGATTATCTTTTTTTAACATGCTGTAAGGTCAGTGTTCTTCACAGTCACAAGATCTCAATCCAATTTGAAACATGATCTCTGTTTCTTTTTCTTTGAAGAATTAAAGCAAAAGGCGGTTGACAGTACTAATAAAGATAAATGTGTGTTCACACATACCTGATAATGTTTAACAATGCCTCCTAGTGCACACTTCACAAGTAAAATGTATCTGCTTTAATCTAGGAAGAGGCCCCTGTAGTCACCTCTAGTCTTGCAATGTAATCACATATGCAACACTTGGCATCCAGTCATCCAAAACGTATGCTGTCACAGAACAATGATTACAGTTGTGCAGTCTGCATTGAGAATGAGCAAAAAAATTTATGCAATTCTATACATCTATGCAATTCTATACATACATTTATGCAATTCTATACATACATGTTTTCTTTGTATTTTTTTTAGGAATGGCATTATGCCGCAGAGACACCATGGTTATGGAGGTTAGTCACCAGAGATTACATAAATGAATAAATGTTTGAAATGTTGCCAAATGGCTAATATGTCTGTACATCAGGTCTTTCACAAAAATGTGTTAATCAAATTCACTTAAATTACTTAAAATGAGATTTCTGTGTAGGAAAATGTGTTTGCAAAGGTGGAGCTTCTGCAACATTTCCCAGTTCCTCTCAGACACTGGAACAGCCTCATGGAAAAGCTATTATCTGCGTCGTTCTCATCTGGAGATAAAAATGAGGGCAGGCAGGTCATGTGCAGACTACACCTGCAAAAGCCTGCGAGGCCATGCAGGCAAGTGATCCCTTTTTATCCCCCAGATATTTTTTGCTGTAATTCTGCTCCTTTGATATGTGGAGTTCATTCCTGCCTTATCTCATACCAAAGGCAGGATTGTTGGCTTTGGATATTTAGCTGGAAACAATGACTGCTCTGACATTTGGAAGTGCACTCCAATTGTCTGTAGTGCATCCACAGACGGTACAATTAAAGCATGGGACATTCAGAAGGTAAAACAAAACTTTCTGTTAAATTCTACATTTAACAAATACCCAATGAAAGTGTGTGGGCATGAGCGTAAGTGTAAACATTACAAATAATCCAAAGAAGGAAATAAGCATAAAACATAAATTTTAGGATGTTCATGCATATTCCCTGCAAATGCTCATTATTGTAGTGCAAACAATAGTAAAATTTGAATGGACAGTTTTGTATCATTGTCACAGTGTCATATTCTTTTATTCAGGGTGTTAATTTATGGTCAAGTCCAGCTCAATGCATCCCGCAGGGCATTGTAGTTGATCCTGTTCAGTCTGTTGTTGTCACATCTGACTGTAAAGGGACAATCAAAACGTGGAAGGGGTCCACTGGAGAAGAGGTGGCCTCGTTCGAGTCAGGATTCTTAAAGACCACACTACTATCATTCAAAATCAGAGACAGCTCTTTCCTCATGGTATTATTATTGTTTTTTAATTATATTATAATATATTATATTACAACTGTGGCCCAAATTACTTGAATTTAGGTAATTAACTCCCATTAGGTGGGATATCTTCAAAGTCTAATTGTCTTGACTTGTCCTGCACTGTCTGAAGTTTCAAGGCATATGCTGCCTGACTCATTTTGCGTAGACATACTTCTTTCATCCCCGGATAAAAAATGGATACTTGCCATCTCAAAAGAAAATTTTGACTTGAGCCCAAAGGTAAGTCAGGTCAAAGTTGATTTTTACTCAAGGCTCCTAAAGGCTATGTAAATTAATAGTATACAGTAATTGAATCTTATTCATATGAATAACAATGAATTTGTGTTTTGGGAGGTTTTCTACAGTGAAACTGTGTGTTACCCAGTAGAGAATGAGGGCAGTCTGTGGCAGATTATGCCAGTCATTGGCTGTTGTGCGGCTGTCTTCCTCCCATCTCAACATGCCAGGGTTGCACTGATCCATGTTGATGGTTCCTTCAGCAACAAAACTATTTCAGTTTTTGACTTGACTGTAAAGGATTCCAAATGCATAAAGATGCCACAAGGTTGCATTTCAAATAAAAATCTAAATAATACATTGCTGTTGTTTTTGTTGTCATGTTGAAAAGTTTACTGATGTAATCTCTATTTCAGCTCAACAAATAGCATCTTTTCAGATAGAAGTACATGACCTTTCAAACCTCATTTTTGGTGCAAGAGGGAGCAACACTCTTCTGGTTGCAGATGGAAACAGCTTGAAGGTTTTCACACTTAAAGGGGAACTGGTGGCTACTTTTGAGGATCACATACAGCCAATAACTGCTTTTTGTGTGGTAGGTTGACCATCCTTGTGAAGTTTATATAGCGCTTTTTACCATTTTGAATTGTTACAAAGCAGTTTTATAGAAACAAGTTTTTAAATATATTATTTGTATATAATATATAAATATATAGTATTTGACACATTAAACAATAATATAAATAAGGAAAAAAGATACCAAACAGGAAAATTCTGAAATACATGCTACGCTCAACAGAAACTGCTGATATATATTAGGAGACATAAAGCTGCAATCTATATTTCTATACATTTTTATTTTGTTAAAATTGAACAAAAATTTGTTATATCAAAAACAGATTGTTTAACACAATCATTTACTCTGAAATGTTCATCTGTGAAAAGAATGAACATGATAGCTATGCCTAACTACCATATAACATGTCCGGGTACTCGCAAGTAGGTTGCAATTTTATGTTTTAAACAGAGATAGCGATAAAGAGGCAACAATTACAGATTGCTATTTTAATAGACATACTTTTTGCTAAACTGTTTATGAATAATTTTAATATGCTTATTTCTGCTGGGCTTGCAGGACAGTTTTAGGGTGGTGACAGCGTCTCGTGACCTGTCTCTACGAGTACTGACCTGGAAAAAAGATAAACAACATGAGCTTACTCTTGATAGCCAGTATCACTTACTGGGAGGTTCCCACACAAGGTCCAGGTACAGCATTACCACCCATATTAATAAAATACATTTTTTTATGTATTAAGCATTTTATTAAACGTCACTTTGATATTCTTACAGAGGATTCACAAATGTTGCTTGTGATTATTCAAGTATAGTGGCCTCTTTGGAGTCGGTGGATGGAAAGGATGTTCTGAAGGCATTTACATTTGATTTTTGACCTCAGATTTTTGTTCATGCTTTTGTTCAAGCAAAATAAATGGACCAATTCTGATGGGATTCTGATGGGGTATTTTCATTTTAACACAATGTTTTAAGGTACATTCAATAAAGTTAAAGTATAAAAAAAACAGCTGAGTGATTTTGATCCCTATACTAACATGACAAAGCCCTGATGAATCAGGCTGTTAGCACCAGGCACAGAAGAAACTGATCTGTATTTTTTCATCAAAACATTTTTACTATGTCTTGTAATAATCATAATAATATACTACAGATATGATGCACAATGAAAAGTTGTAATTAAACTTTGTATTTAAGGTGCTTAGTTAGCTGTTGCTATCTGTGTCACATCCCAAATTCATTAATGGCAGTTGACTTCATATGATGCAGAACAAGCTTCAATACATTTTTCAGGATTTTGTGGACGCTTCTGTCAGCATCTGGGTTTTTCATCTGAAAAGTTTTATAAAAGTCAATAAATATTGTCGAGGAACCCTTTGAAGCACACAATAGCATAGCATACAGTACCTTTGTGAAAGCTTTAGTTGCACGCATTAGGAATGCGTTCTCGACCTCTTCAGGTATTGTGAGTACATGGGCAAAACAATCCAGTATACATGTCACAGTTTCTCTTGTAGCCTGACAGCAGTAAAACAAATAAATTTACATTCTTACAGTGAAAATAGTCAAAGTGAGAATCATAAATGTACCAATAATAAAGGGTACATAGTCTATCTTACCCTATCTAGGCTATTAAGAACAGTTTTGGGGTCCTGATTGGTATTTTCTAGTATGTAAACATCATGTGCTGAGATGACTGGCTCTTTGAGCTGCTCTAGCCAAGACCACATAATCCCAGCGAGAATAAATGGGTCTTTTTCCAAACATAGTCGCTCCCATGCACCCTGGTAATTGAGATCTGTCTGTGGATAAGATCAAACTGATGAGTCTGTTCCTTCACCTTTATATTTCCAGACCAGATAACTCATTTCTGATCAATAATCATGGCTAATATTTGGTGCACAAACATGCAGATTAATAAAAATTGTTAATAAGATACAAGATTATTTCTGTATTTTAGAACTGTACTTAAAAGAAGTATTTCTGGTGTAATATTATGGATCTGGTTGAGCTGAAATATACATCTTATTTCTGTTCAATTCTAATTCATTTAAATAGTAAAATACTTTAGTACACTCAGCTCCTCCTAAATAAATTGCATTGGCACTGCAGATCCCATCCTCCCTTTAGAGTGCTCTCCAAAGCTATACCTCCTCTAGCAGACATAGTTTGACAAGTATTACAGTTATGCAATGACTAGGGGAACATTTAATGGTCCTGAACCTTCTGCAGAAAATATATATTTTGCCTATATAAAAATATAAATTAATGGAAATCACTTCACAAGTCTCCTGAGGTCCTAGATCACAATTTTTCTGGGATACAGATAAAATGTTTGTACATGCACTGCAGGAAACAGACACTATTCAAACCTTCTGCTAAACTGTTACACTATTTTATCCATTTCAATCCATGCACCCACCTGCCAAGCAGTCACCTTCTGAAATTGTTCCTTTTCTCCATCATGCTCTAAGTCCACCGCAAGGGATTGCGCCACTAAGAGGCGACGCGAGTCCAGAGACAACTCAGACTGAACGGTAATGAAGGGCACCCCCAAATGCTCTTGATTAAAATTTGTCCCATCGTGATCAGTGTTGTTCTTTGGGTCTTTCTTCCAAAATGACAATATTTGGCTGATGCTTGCAGTGTTCATTTGATCTGAAACACCCAGAGACCAGCTTCGCTGCAGGACAGACTGCCTCCTTCTCTTGAGCAGTGGAGAGCCTTCCACCTGGTCCTTAAGTGTCTTCAGCTCCCATATATTGCTGGTAGAACTGTTGACATGACTCTCTTTAGTCTCCAGAGAAAGGGCAACATAGTTCTGGGACACACTGTTGAACGTGCCCAACTCACTGCTGATGTTACATGAGTGAGTGTTGGCTAAAACACTAAGAGGATTATATGTGAGATTTAAAGATGCAGCTAATCTTCGTAGGTCAGACTCACTGTAGCTGAGGCTCTTACGGATATAGTAAAGCGGTTGAGTGTTGTCTTCATTGACTCTGGGTAGTCCTGGAAGACGTGGCTTGATCATAGTCACTCCATTTCCCATTAACCCCCTGTTAAACTGATATATAGTATTTTCATTATAATTTTTCTCAATCACAAATGTGTCATCAGGAACCTCAACAATGTCCTCCTCAATAACCTGACGATTTTCTGCAATGTCGAGCAAAAGTTTGCAGATGAGGGGAATCAGCTTTGGCACAAATCTTAACTGTCGAGCCTCATAGCCATGCAGCATATGTTTCTGGCGAATTAAATATTGTGAAAGAGTAACAGGTGGGCCTCTGGGCTCAGCATGAGCAAACACATTCCTCAGTGGAACAAGCAACTTAGCAAATTGCCTGACACACTGTAGCTGTCCTCTAGTTTGGATAGAATTTGGACGTTTTGCTCTAACCAATAAAATGGCTTGATTTGCTGTCATCCGTGTTGTAAACACCAAGTAACAGGCCAGCAACACACCTGAAAAAATAAGTGTAAACATAGTAATAAGAACCAATCTTTAACCATATTGTAACTGTTCATTTCATGATGCTTCCATCATTTTAGAGTAATTTTTATAATGCAACAGCTATTTTCATTTGGGGGCACTTGTGATCTACTGGTTATAGAGTCAGGCTTGTAATCAAGAAGTTGTTGGTTTGATTCCAGCACCAGCAGGTAGCAACTGAAGTGCCTTTGAGTAAGCCACCTAACCCCAATACGCGCCGCAAATCCTTACAACACAGACAAATACAGAAACGCGCTGCAAGTAAAAAAGCGCCGCAAGTACAGAAACGCGCTGCAAATTCTCACAACACAACGGAAAAGTTTCAAGGGGGACCCTAAAAAAGTGACAAACCCGAGTCGGACCAGCATGTTGTTCTGTGGCTGGTCAGTGGGCTTGACTGTGAACTAAAAGGTGATTTTTTTTGTCTATTTTAAAATCCAGATTGTATAAATGCTTGGTTTTTGGGTATTATTGCGTTAGCCTAAGTAATCTAATGAAGCACAAAATTGTAGGTGAAACGTTATTTTAATGTTATGTTGACTGAAATTACTCTTGGAAAAACTGTGAGGAACAAGCAAAAGTAACAGTAGTTTCTTTGTGTGCAGACTAACATCTGCATATTGCTGCAAATGGTTGATGTCTATATCACAGCCATTTGCTTAGTTGCTTTAACTTTTTTTTCCACTACTCAGTCACATTGTTCCTTTTTGTAGGTTAGCTATTGTCCATACTGTGGACTCAAATTGGATGGACATTTGATTTTTTTTGTGGGGTTCCTGTGGCAGCAACATTCAATTTTTGGCACCTTTTCTACAAAATGGTAAGCTCAACCAAACATCAACCAAAAAGCACCATGAAAAGGACACACAAGTGTTTATTATGTACAAAAGAGAAACATATACACATGACATATAATGTTAAATATTAAACATATTCAGTGGTAAATAGTAGCACCAAATAGAGCTGTATCAATATGTACAATTATCTTTTCGATTAGAAGCTATATTTTAAAATTACATCAACAACATAAACACAGACCCACCAACAAGACCTAACTGTTAAAAGTGGTAAACATTACTGCCAGTTCTAGTTGTTTTTTTGCTTTTTACTACCTATTTGTTTTGTGAATAAATCTACATTTTTACACTTTATCAAACTGTTTCTGTTATTTTTTGGAATTGCTGATATGTTTTTATGTTTAGAATTATATTAGTGGATTCCTGATGACACTGTTCCCTTTTTCCTTCAGGCCCAGGAACAGAGGCAGGCCTAACCCATAAATATTTCCCAGAGGACCACACCTATGATGTGATCCTTGATTTTATTGAAGGAAAGCATACAATTTTCCTACGTCTAAACACCTTAAAGGACCACGGCCTAACAAGGAGGACAGTCTATACTCACAATACCCATTGACACTATGAATGCAGCTATTACACATGAACTCACAGGCTCTGGTCAGCTTTAAGGCTACAGAGCTCTGTGGCAGACATCACAACAGAAGTATTTCCTGACAATTGATGTAATGATGTAAAGGTATGATGTAATGCAAGCAATTCGCAGACTGGATCCTTCTGGAGTTCTGGGCAATACATTTTGATCTGAAAAAGACAAGGTGACTGAAGTTAGCCTCTGATTCTGGCCTCTGATTCTGGTTGTGACAACAGAAAAATATGACCTTTGGGAGGCACAGAACCAGGAATGAGGTCTAGTCTATGTGGTGCTAGTTTGGTGGCTTTACTTTTGCTGAATGCCTCTTGTAGATCAGAATACTCTGGAGGCAGGTTGAGGGTGGCTGTGGGCTTGTGGTTCTCTGTACTATTAGGTTTATGTTGTAATTTGGAAAGGCAGCGTTTTTGGCATTCAGGTGACAAGTGGAGGAATACTGCTTCTGGGCCCAGGAGTTAGTGGGATTACGTAGGTCCAGCTAGGGATAGCCCAGCATGATAGGGAACTTGGGAGAGTCAACAATGAACTGGTGAATACTTTCCTCATGAATGGCACCAACTCTTAGGATGAGGTCAGTGGTGGTCTGTGACATCTCTCCAAAGACTAGGGGGTCTTCCATTAGCAGCCTCCACTGTCACAGAGGAACAAGGTTTGAGCAAAAGATCCATCGGTTAGATTGGCAGCAGCACCAGAATCAATCACAGTGTCGGTGGTTATGGTTTTACCATTCTAAATTACTTGTACTGAGAGTTCTAGAGTGGAAGGGGGAGCACCAGATTTACTCACCAGATTTACTCACTTAAGTCTTTCCGGTGGGACGAGTGGGACAGGAGTTCCTGCCTGGTAATCCGCAGTAGAGACATATCTGCTCTCCAACAAGATTGTTGGGCAAGGCTTGCCCAGGGTTGGGCAAGTGAATGCAAGTTGCATGGGTTCAAGGTCTGGGTCTTTGAATGTAACATTGGGTTTTTTAACGGATCTCTCTCTGGGAATTTCTCTGGGAACTTCACTTACTTTGGTGAAGTCTTTCTCTGAGCAGTGGAACAAACAACTCTGGTAGGAAGCCTGTTGGAGCATAACAGATTATCAACCTTTATGCAGAGATCAATAAACTGTTGCAGTGAACTACCCTTGCCACAGCAAGCCAGCTCGGCCTGTAGCTCTGGGTTGAGCTCTCTCTGTTAGGTGAGCTTTAGAGGCGCATCATTCCATCTGGACTGATCTGCGAGAGTGCAGAAAGTAAGGCATATTTAGCAGCAGATTGTTTACCCTGGTGGAGCTCCAGAAGCTGTTCTCCAGCCTCTTTATCTGGGTGTTGAAAGACCTCCTTGAAGCATTGGAGGAATGCAAAGAATGAGGGGAAGGTAGACTGCATGAGATTCCACACCATTGTAGTCCAGCCTAAAGCTCTGCCTGATAGCAGTGAACACACAAATGCTATGGGACTGTCAGCAGAGAGATAAAGCATAGGTTGTTGGTTTACAAACAGGAAACATTGGCGCAATAAACCTTTACATTTACCTGGGTACCATCGAACTTTTCAGGAAATGCCAAACGTGGGCTAGTAATGGTGGATGAGGCGGTGTGGGTAGATGGATTACCTACTGCATGGAGTGACTGAACAGACTTGGCAAGTCCCTTAGTGATCATAACCAGGTGATTGATCTGACTGCGTTGTTCAGTTAGCGCATTAGCATGCGCGTCAAGCTTCGCGCACCAGGATCCATGTGCAGCTCTTTATTAGCGTAGTCAACAGGCAAGGGTCAAAACCAGCAAACAGTA
>JBAJNP010015064.1:0-10320 GCA_036877545.1 Yasuhikotakia modesta | reverse complement strand
ATGCAAATACTTATTTTTTGCCCAGCATTCCCAAGCAGGAAATGATCATACAGCCTAAAATCAAACTAGTGGTTTTCAAAGCATGGGTCACCCCACTAGATTTCCCATGGTGGTGGTGAAGAGGAAAAAAGTAGCACTGCAGTAAATACATCTGAAGTAAGTATGAAAGTCCTTGAACCAAGTGCTCACAGACTGATACACTCCTACTAAAAGACCAGGTGATTTCAGCTGCACCCACGCATGACTAGTGCACAACGCCTCTGTCCTGGTCATGCAATCATTTTTACAAAGATGAAGACTCTGGGAAGAAGTTGGAAAGACAGTTTGAGACAAATGGAAAGAAGGGAAGAGCCATCTGAGGGACTTCAGACTCACTCTTCTAATCCCGTGTGGTCAGGGATCCACTCAGCCTCAGCCTCTCACCTCAAATGAGATCTCCAGGGAAGAGAGCAGCTCAGATCAGAAAAGCCCCTCGATGCCTTCGGGAACTCGTTTTCTCCTTTCCTAACCTAGTCTCGTGGATCTCTCTGGATGGGGTGCATCTGCACCACTTGTTTTGGAAGGTGGGATGTGGTGGAAGACGGATAATGTTGGAAAAGCCGGAGCAGAAAATGTAAAATAAAGCAAGCAATCCATCTTCCATTTACCAAGGTAAAGATGGCAGTAGGATGATTGCACGGCAGATTGAGTAAGAAGGACGCCAAACTAATTCAGCTTCATCTATTAAGTCTGACATTTCTCTTAACAAGATTTGACAAGTTTCATGAGCGAAAGATAATCTCAGGCTGTCAGTGAAGGGGGAAATGGAAGGAAATATTCAGAAATTCTAAAATGTCCCTTTGAACCTTTTTTTTAAACAGAGTATAATGGATCTTTCTCGTTTGATGTAGCAGTTGCAACACTTACGATGTAATGCAACTTTCAGGGGTTTCTACAACTGGTACAGTGACTAACACAACAGCAATGTTGTGTTTTCACTCTTATATATTGATGCAATGATGCAAAATTACAAGTAAATTACCAGAACAAATGAACAGATTTGCTGTTCACATGAGCAATGGTGTTTTGAATTAACATTCACACATCAGTACCAAAATGCTGGTAAACTATGTAGTATCATATGTTTTATTTACTATCCCAAATGTTTCCAGCAATGTTCAAATATATAGAAATCCAGTTTCACCCAGCATAATACCCTTCTTATTGCATCAAAAATCAGTGACATCATGTCGCATTTTCCTTGGTTTCCATCTTTATTCTTACTTTAGAAACCATGGTAACACAGTGTGGCTCATTACCAAATGTATATGTATTATCTGTATGACTAGCATGCCACTGTGTTGTTTTGGTTATGAGTAGTAAAAAAGCATTATATAACATTGTTACTTGCAGCTAATTCATTCCAGACTCTGTTTTGTCTTTGTTACTGTTTTGAATATACAACCTCTAGTATCAAAAATGACATATTGTGCCTAAATTATTAGGAAAAACTGCATGTTTGAAAGTGATAATAGATACAGTAGACACAACCAACAGTGATATTATCTTGCAAAACTAATATAAAATAATGCTAAAAAATATGTATTTCACAGCAAATGCTAAACCCTGAGCCCTGATAAGCCAGCTCACTAAAACTGATGTTAACTAATTGGTTTAATTGATAAATTATTTCACTTTTTAAAGGTTTGATAAAATGGCCGCCACTGCCACTGTAAACTGTTTTTTAGTGTTCCTGAAAAAGGTTTTAGGGTTTAGAGCAAAATGAAGTGCACACATAATGACTTAGTTTTCATTCTGAGTATACTACTTCTTGTATTAAAGCAATGCATTAAAATGACAACCCCATCCGCAAATAATATTTTTATAACTCAGCATTGTTTATATGTTAAGTTTTCCATTTCCAGACTAAGAAGAGAATTCTGACTTTCAGAGCAGGGCCATGGTTGAGCATTTTGAGAGATATGTGTTTGCAGAACCAAATCTCAGTCTAAATGTACCAAGCTCTCAGTCGCTCTAATGCCCAGAGGCCCTTTAGCACATCCTGAGAAACTAGAGCACAAATGAGACAGCTAATGAGCGCAAGAGGCTCTCCAGCATCTTGTTAGCACAGATGCTCCTTACTCAGACACCTACTCACCCAGACCTAAAAAAAGTACAAACAAACCAACACACGAACACGGCCTAGTTACACTCAACAGTCCAGCAGATCTTACTTTGTCCAGCGTTGTAGTATCAGTTTTTTGTGAGCTTTCTGTCCTTGACTTGTCTCTCACAACTAACTCAGAAACTCAAGAATAATTTTGCTTGGTGTAAGGTGTTTGGTCTGCCACTTGGAAAAGATGCTTATTTAATCTGGAGTGAATGGCAGCTGTACCCGGTGAGGTGTCTGACCACACAATAAAGTCACTAGTATCCTGGCTTAAGTACACAGATTCTTGATAATGAAATAAATAAAAGTATTGGCAAACATGATAGATAGAGGCAGTTGAATGACTCAGATGCCAGTGTTGTTGGAGGAATCATTTTAAAATCTGGACAAGATTTACCTCAATCAGTGGCGAAATGCAGACTAATTTTAGCAAAACGTTACATAGAAACGTTTGCTTAAGCCCAAATTATTAAATCACAACATTGTTTCCCAAACCAAAACCTATTAATTCAGACAATGTGTTGAGAATTTGAAGGCTGTGGTAATCATGGCAGAAACAATCATGGCAGAAAAAGTCATATTTGTGTAAAATGCTAAGAGTCTATTCAGTGTCCAATCTTTTCTCATGGGAAAGCATAATTTTGAGATTTATGTGATTTTTTTTATAAATCAGTACAATGTGAATCAAACAAAACATGATTATTAAAAAAAGCAAGTACGATAGCCTATCTTTTAGCTTAATCATCAAAAATAAAAAGCAGATTGGATAAAAATGTAGAAATGTACGCCCAACAAGCTACAAATTAATGTGTAAAATAGTTAATTGCAAGTTATATTATTAAATTGTAGCAATTGCCACGAGTTTAAGAAACAACAACAAATATTTCTGGATACTCCCAGAGACTTAATCATAGAAAATATTTAAGAATTTGGGCTAAATAATTAAAACGTTTTAAAAACGGTTGCTCAGCGTGTTTTTGCTTTCTTCAGGATATACTTCATGAGAGTTCATTTATCAGGTCAAACTTTGTAGTTATTTTCTTCATTCATGGCCCTTCAAAGAACCATCTTGTGAACATCAACATGGCAAACGGGTCTACTCCGGCCCATCCTACTTTCATTACCACAAATTCAATACATGTGATAAGATTTGTGCCAGCCATAGACAAGTAATGCTGATGCAAATAGTATTCTTGAAAATGGCATTACGTTCTCTGCAGTACAATATCTCCCCACTTTTCTGCACCCTCTGCAACATTTGACTAGGATTTTATGCCAAGTGTGCGTGTGTGTGTTATTCATTAGAGGCATAACACATATTTAATTACAATGTTTGTTTAAGCTTCAGCCAGGTCCTCGGCCTTCTCACTGGGGAAACAAATAATTACTTTCTGCTTCCCTACTTGACAAAAGCTTTAATTTTACTCCCCTACCAAGCCGCTGATGCCTACAGTAATCACGCTGTAAACGACACAATGATTTCACAGACATATCCATTCAAAGCAATAACTAATGATCTGGCACATGTAGCAGGTCACTTGATTTGATCGAAGGTCACTTATTCAACTTTCTCAATAGTGTTCAATTACAGCTGAGTTGAGTACAGCTGAACTGAGACAACCGGAGAAAAGCTTGATGTTTTACTACAGCAAACTGGGAAGAAAAGAGCCGGCTGAGCACAGCCTTAAAAAGCAGAGATACAATTTCCTTTTTTATCACTTCAATATTTTAAAGGTTAACCTCCAAACCAAACAAGTTTCGTGCCACTGTACTGTGTACAGAAAGTTCAGGAGCAGTGGTACATTTATGCTGCTTGCACCTGAACCAATATTTGCCAGAACTAGACATGCTTTCCCAGGTAACCAGAGCTAGCTATCGTTGTAAAACACCTGACTGTGTTGTGCTTGACTGTTTTAAGATTAAAATAGCCATGACATGCTAGCGTAGCATCAGGGATGATCCTGTGTGACACGGCTTGATATCGGTGACGGCACAACATATGCTCTCATCGCGTCAGGCGCTTCATACGAACATCTGAGCTATGCTGCTTTACTTCCAGTCTCCGTCTGCTATCTGCTTTCAACTGCAATTTTAAAGACCATCCTGGTAATGGATAACAAATTACCTTCTGTCCTTTAAAAAGTTAGATCAACAGAAAATTTACTGGCTTGTCAGCAACAGTTTTTGGAAGAAAGGAGTTGGAAGTGAGAATGAAAGGCACCCAAAGTCAAGAGAGACAAAGTGCACCGCAGCCTTGGGCCCAGATCATTAAAACAGATACTGACAGAGGCATCTAGTTATAGAAAACAAGACCACTGTGCACAGCGAGATGGAACATAAGTGAGCTTTGTTGTTGAAGTAGTTAGTGTGTATTTGGGAGGGGGGGGGTTGGTTTTAATTGGCTTTTTGTTTTTCATCAGTCCTCACTGAGTTGTAATTTATGAGTTTGATATTTCAGAGTCACTACAAACTAACTAGAGTGCTTGTTGGGTAGGGGGTGTGTGATGCTGGATTATTTGGAGTTGACACGTTCATTTAATTTAAATCAGGATAGGACAGAATTACAGATACAAGACTGCAGTCTTTATCGCATACTGTTTTTGTTTCTTTTTCAAAAAGCAGGACTTAAAGAAATAACAATAAATATTAATATTATATACTTTTGGTATAAATGTCCAAATAGGTCCAGTTTAGTGTGACTGCACTATACTTTCTGTTTGCTGGTTTAATTCAGTTACATAGCAAAGGTTGGGCCAAAAGTAATTTCTTTGGCAAACAGAAGCTGAAGAAATAGAGAACATAGTTAGATGTTAAGTGCATGATTATGCCTCCTAAAGCCACAAACAAATGATCAGAAACATGGGATGAGAGAGATAAAAACAGCAGTCTGTTCTTAAAGGAATTCACATGAAAACAATACAAAAATGTAATTTTTGTAGAAATAAAGCAATAATGAAGCTCTCTCCAAACATTTAATGTGACTGTTGTGAACACAAATCATATTAATATGTACAAATAAAACGCATTAAAAGTACAAATTGTTGAAAATTCAAAGACATGCATATACATATTTTACACATACACAATGACAAGCAGAACCAGAACAAGTCTCTATTTCCAGCCATTGTCTCATCAGCCATACATTAATACACTACTGAAGCATAAATAGTTCCAAGTGTTGTCTTTTCTGCAATTGTGTGAGTGTCAGAGTGTCAGATTCCTCTCAGCTCTTAGCACAATGGTTAATTAACAGTAAACGATCTTACACCAACACTAGTATTTACACAACAAACATCATGTGATTTCTGAATGTGAACTGTGTGATCTGAAACCGATCTTAATACCAGGTGTAAACTCTGGGCCTTTGAATAAATGCTTATGTTATACAATGTGATTATGTTTTGAAGTAGCGTGCTATCTGAATTCTGATCTGTAGCCAGGGGACATTGTTTTTGGAATACTTAAATAAGACAGGTAATGATGAAGAAATGTAACTTTAATAAGTTCATTGGTGATGCTTACAGATGTTAATTACTTCAAATCCCCATTGCACACACACATAATGATGGTAAAAAGCAGTTGCCAGCTGCAAGTGATGGTGTTAATTAGGTTCAACATTTCTTCCTTCAAATGCAGAGGAATTCTAATTCTTACAGCATGCTTCAGCAATGACAAGACAAATTGCAAAAGTCGAGCAGTTTTCCTGCTGTAAATGAGAGTTGGGCGGTGGTGCCATATAGGCAGTGTAAGCGGTCTGTGAGGCAAAAAAATGTTGCTGAGGTCTCCATTGTAGCAGTCTTGGCACATTTGAAGGTTACGTTAATGAGTGCATGATTGTGAATGACAAGAGATAGCAACACAACTACAAAACACACTGAACCACAACAAATGGTGGCAGATCAGATTAACATATGCATGGGGTGGACTAGCATAACTGATTGTCTAGACAGCTTAGCAGGGTCTGTGTACATTAAAGACGTTTTGCTTTTTACACACGTTTGAATAACTTGACCTTGACGTGGTATGAATTTAGGAGGCCTGCGACCGTTTGTGCATTACCATACACACACACATACACACACTGCCCACAAAGCTTAGCCTTTGTTTCCAACTCCCTGTTAAGATCAATACTTATTCTCATGTGAACTATGCACACTGCATAACATTTAAAATTTAAACCTGTGACTGCTCCATAGAGAAATACATAATCCAGAAGCAGAGTAAGAATTTGGCTTTACTGCTTGCACATGAAGTCCCTAGCTAGGTCCAGATCTATGATTGGGTGTCAGTAAGGAAAAGTACAAGATTACATTTCAAAAATGGGCCTTTATTTTGTGACAAAGGTTTTACCAATTTACTCAACACATTTCAAGGAAAAGTGAATGTGTTTTACTCTGATAGTTTATCACTGGATCAATGCAGTAATAACATTTATGTTTTCTCCTAGTACAACAGGACTTTTTGAAATATGCACAAAACAAATGCAACCACAAAATGTGGATGATTTACAGGCTGTTTGTTACAAATGGTGATTTTTTTATATCTTTGAACTGACTTCCTATTTAGTGTCTTTTTCAGAATCTAGTATGTAAAAAGGGGCTAAAACTGTTTTCCAGTGATTTTCAAATGTTCCACATATTTTTTTCCAGCATAGATAAGGTGTTGTGGATAGGCAGGTTAAAATGCATGCATCTGTTTTGATTACAAATCATCTATTTTGTATTATACCTTTCCACAATTACAATTTTTAATTTCTTAAAAAGCTAATTTAAATAGCAAAATACTTACAGGGAGCATATACCCCGGCCTTTGGACTTCTGTAATTGTTAATGTCCATGCACTAAAATCACACTATACTCATCTTGAGGCCATAGAATGTGATTCTTTATAGCTCAGCTGTTTAGTTATTTCATTTGACATGTATCTACTAGGTAAGTGGACACTGTTTGAAGCAAAATTGATTCTATTTAGGTTGCAGTGGCACATTTATTTGAAGAAAAACAAGCTCCTTTGATCAATGTACATCTGTAGGTTTAGGGACATTTCAATTTGGTTCCTTCCGTTTGAAGGAATCAAAGACCAACCACTTCTGGGAGCAAACTTGTGTGCAGCTGTCATGGAGGATCCAGCAGAAATGTTAGCATGTAGTCACTTCCTAAGCATTCCTGCCTGCTGCTCAGCTATTGTAAGTTATCCTTACTAAACTGAGCATCTTGCTGCAGATTACAGCAAAAACAAGCAGCATCAACTCCAACTGCTCATGATGTTCTCATGAACCATATGGGCTTTCCTCAGAAATCAACATAATTACATAAAGATTTATTAGCAGGAGGAACATACTACAGATGACATACTGCCTGTACAAGGAAATCACACAGATTATTTTATATAACAGTATTGTGTTTGTTTGTACTTTTTAGAAGAAAATGTATGATGTTACCTTTGGAAAACTTTCCCTTGTTTAATAAGGTATTCAGATATTTTTAAATATGGATTTTAGCAGTGATGTGGATACATTTTAGAGTACATTTTAACATTTTACAATTCATGTACCTCCATAATTAGTTGCCCAATGTGAAGAATAATTCCCACAAATGGAAAGTTATGCACCACAGTTATGCACCACAAGAACAAACCATCTGTTTTAAATATTACCAATAATATAATAATAATAATAACAGCAACATTATAATATTATAATTATATAATTTGATATTTTATTATTATTATTTATGTATTTTATTTTGGGAGTAATTTATGTATAATATTTTAGGTAGGTTTTATGTATATTAAAGCTAATGAAATCAAGACTGAATGTACATGCTGTCTTATTGAATAACCTGCTATAGCTAAAGGAAATGAAGCAATTGATATTCAGACCTTTACAGAGTAATGGATCAGAGCGCAGGGCTTCCTCTGTTAGGTTGACTGTGTGAAAATGGTAGCACATCAGTTAGCATCAATCAGCCTAAGATCAGGTCAAAGCTCAGTTTTTAACACCCAGTGCTTCCTGCCCTTTCCTTCTCCTCTCTTCCCGGCAAAAGCTCTCAGCTGAGCATAATCTAATTTCAGTAGCATCCACATAACTGCATCCTGTGCATATAACTGGAGCAAAATAAGCTCTGTATTTCTGTTTTATCTGCCCTGCCTTTCAGGTTCAGTCAGAAAAAGAGGATGAAGAAAGGTATTTTTTCAATTAGTGTGATTTATTAAAGCAGATTTATTAAAGACTTATTAACGTCACTTATTCGTAAGCTGAACCAAACATCACTTTTATATTAAATAAGGCGCAATAAAGAATTAAAGCATCGGTTGTGCTGTTAGTGTTTTGTTAGTGCTGTTGTTAGTGCAAAACATATTAGTGTTTTGTCAATTGCTGTTGCTAAATTATATCATGTTTATCCATGATAAAATGACTGTAATGGCCTGTCTTCCGTATAAAGCACATATTTTGTACACTCACCAGCCATTTTAATACCAAGTTGGAAACCCTATCATGTCCCTAAAACTGTCTTTACTCTTTGTGGCACAGATTCAACAAGACTCTGAAAGCATTCCTGAGAGATTTTGGTTCATATCTGGTTCAGTTGCTGCAGATTTGTCATGTACACAGATGTGAATCTCCAGTCCCACCACCGCAGAGACTCAGAGCTGGTGACTGTGGAGAGCACTGAATACCGTTAACTCATTATCGTGTTCAGCAAACCAGTCAGAGATGATCTGAGCTTTGTGACGTGATGTTTTTTTTTCTGTGGAGGTACAATAACCTTTAGAAGGATGTGCTGTGGTCATAAAAAGACAGACATGGTCAACAATGCTTAAACAATGCTAAATTAGTACTAATGTGACCAAAGAGTGCCTAAAATATATCCCTACACTATTACACTAACAGCAGCATCCACTATTGATACAGCATGGGTCTATGGGTTAATGTTGTTTATATTTATAAAATTGTGAAAACAGCGCTGTGATGAAAGACACAAATGTTCAATAAATAGCTAAATGTATCAATTATAATAATTACAATACACATTTATTCTTGCCAAATTCCTATAGGTTAAAAGCCTTACTGTTGGCTGGCTGAGGTTGCCAAGCAACATGGCATCTATTAATATACAATGTGCATTTACAGACACAGCTTCCAAAATAGCCTATCCAATCACTGATCAGTGTTAGTGACCTCGTTTTTGTAAATCTTGGCTGTAAATCTTGCTTTGTAAATCTTCTTTATGTGTTTTTATGTTAAACTATACCCAGATCTCCTGACCTGTTCACCTCACCTTTTTCCTCTCAGATCTTATCACAGAAGAGACTGAATCACAATTGTGCACTTCCCTGTTCTCTAACCTTCGCTACTTGACATCTCTGGGGATTCTTGGTTCAATAGACAAGCGATACAGAATGGGTAGGGTAGGACAAGATGGCTTCATGAGTAATTTTATCGACAGTTTTAGACTCTAATAGAAAGTAAACAACAGTAAAGAACAATGTGGCGAAGGGCGGTTCAATAAAGTGGTGTGAAGCCTCATAAAACCTTTCCTGTCTGTGCTCTCCCCAGTAAAGAGATGGGAACAGCTCTAATGTCCCTCTTTGAGGGACACTTTCCTGAAAGCATTTAAAGGAACATTAATAATGATGAGATACTCAGAAACGGTCCCTCACAACAGCAGGATCTATTGACACCTACGTGTGTGTAAGGTATCTCTCCAAAGCCGTAGGAACTGTTCGTCCTTGCAAATGCAGTTAGCGTCACCTAATTGATCAGATCTCTCTGTCACAGCCTTGCTGATCAGATGTAATTAATTTTAGTCCACATCTGAATCTTAATAAATGCAAGCGAGATGTGTTTACTCTGAAATGGTTGTGTGACTATTAGCTGAAGAGCTACAGTCGTCATAATAGTTTCCATTTATTTGATAACAGCACATCACAGGGAAACAGCGATGGGCTGATTGAAACATGTGCGTCACTTTCAGTGTAGAATTTCATCACAAATATCTGCATCTTATTCATTAACCACCCACAATCCACTGTCTGCACTATAATGCACTTTGCAAGGTGAATTTAAACAGATTCTTACTATAGATTAAGCTTGGTTTGCAGAAGACTGCCTGTCTGGTACATTTAATGTTGTGCTATTATCACATGTCAAAAGCAGGTGTAAACATGTT